>JANIWU010000149.1:0-17352 GCA_030705145.1 Hagleromyces aurorensis | reverse complement strand
TCCTGCTTTTCATTATTAGTTGTTAGAATGATTAACATAAGTTTAACCTACAACAAAATAACGTTAAAATTCAGAGTAGCTTAACCCATATTTACTAGCATGTACTTTTTTGAATGAGAAGGAAGCGCTGTGTTGACTCCCTCCCCCTAATAAACGCTGTTTTTTATAAGATAACGCTAGCTAAAGATATCTGGCCAATTTAGAAAGAATAAATGAATGAGGCTTTGTTTTATAGTTCAATTTTTCTGAGAAGTATTCCCCCAAAAAGATACTCCTAGATTCAACAGCTCAGGCACTCCAAATCATTGAAATAGTTGAAAATATTTCAAAAAATGGTAGAACCATTTTTATTTCTGTTGAAATAATCACAACAGATAATATTTGCATCAAACTTAGGAGTTATGCCATCTAATACAAGCCGTTCAAGTTCTACACTCATACTCAACCTGGTGCAGTTTAAATAATAACTGTATAGTGCATGTATCAGCTGCTTTGAAGCACTACTTCTAAACAGACAAGTATTTATGGAATGTCGGTTGATCGATGAAGCTGTAAATCAAAAAGCCAATTCAGAAATATTGAATTTTTACTTTTAATATTTTGTAAATTGATTCAGTACGCCACCGCAGATCATAAGCTGATTTTAATTAGGATTTAACGGCAATAAACCCGTTGTGACATTTTTCAATAACCTTAGTCTCCATATTATTCTGTTCTGCAACTTTTGAAAAGACTTTTCTGTTATGGTAATTTTTTCCTCGTGGCTCAGAGTAGCAGCGGTCTGTTAGTTCTCAATTTTCACATGGAGTAACTATAAGATACCTTAATTGAATAGCATGATAGACACAGCATAGGATCAAAAAGAGTTATAATCGCTACCAATAATGGTGAAAACAGAAGCTCCTGTTGATCTTAAACGTCAACATGAATCAAATGATCAGAAGGCGAAGAAGCGAAGGAAGCCTAGAACTCCAAAAGTCAATAAACTTTCCGAAGCCGAAGTTCGAATAAACCACGTCACCTCTGAAAAAAGAAGGAGAGAATTGGTAAGAGAGACATATGACCAATTGATTGGTATAGTTCCTGATCTAAAAACTGATGAGAGTAGGTCAGAACTAATCATTTACCTCAAGACCAAAAAATATTTAGAATGGCTCTATAAGCGGAACAAACAACTGCGAGAGCAATTGGCCAAAACCTCTAAAACAAATATATCTCAGGAACTTCAATGGGATATCAATGAAGAAGTTTCGTGAAATCCCGTGCAACGGTTGGATGTATCCATAACAATTTAAACAAGCACGCCAAATATCATCGGACTTCTATCAAGAAACCAAAAATTATAGGCTGCAACAATAGAGTTCTTTTTGATCAGGATTTCTTTCAAAAACTGTTATCTTTCTTCTGCTTCAGGAGCATCGGAACTATTTGCAGAACTTCATTGGCATGGACGCCGAAAAGGCACACGACACACATTCGGAATTACCCACAAGTAACACTGTGTCACCAAGAGACAACCATATGATCTTTTGAGTCATGTTTGGGGTATTACATGTTTTGGCTAATTTAAACCGCATTAATATGTAAGAATGACGTTAAATATCGTACGTACTTTATGGCTCACTTTTCGTCCCTGTACTTAGATCTATGACACAAATCCCGGCAATGAGGCCCTCGGTACCGAAATATTTGACTCAAACATGGTTATAAATTCCAAATCCGCCTCATCTTTTAGTCCGCCTGAAAAAATACCGTATTCTTGATAGATACCTGCAGTAGACCAACCTTGCAACAGCTTACGTATCACCCCGACAGTGACTCCAACTCTGTGCTTGCCTTTGTTAGAGTGAATCAGTATGGGATAGTTGGATTTGTCCAGCACTAGTCGCAGGACTTTGTTCATCTGTTGTTCTATATTCTCATCTCTGCATGTGTCCATGTAAACGAAATGGAAGTCGATTTCCTCCTGTTTTAAAAATTTGCTATACTCTGGAGTAAGCTTCTCCCTGTCACCAATGTAAATGATTGTTCGTAGATGCAGTTGGTCCCTTATGAACGGAAAGTTCAAAGGCATGGGAAACCCTGACCTGTACAGCGATACATCGGCACTCACCACTGGCGAAAAATTCAATGGGGGTATATACTTTGTGGTATTTTCCATGTCCTTTTCAAATAATGTATATAAAAAATAATAAATTGAAGCTTTGAAGAATGATTTCCATCAGTCTTTTCAGGATTATCTCTGATTTACCTTAAACACTCATAGACTGTCCATTTTCGTGAAATAACAAAACAGTGATATTTATATAACATTAATTAGTGTTTACCCTTTCCTAATAAAAAATTGAAACAGATCTTAAATAAAGAGAAAGGCATTGAAATTGCTGGGGTAGAAAATTTCGCATACAAGGAGAGGATAACGAAACCCAACCATCACTAGTGGGGAGGGCAGAATATAGGCTTTCATGAGATGGAAAAAGATTCTCCAGACTTGACACACGCTGTCACTAGTTCTCCTGCTTCATTCGTTTCAGCACAGATCACTGCATCCATGTTGGGCAGTTCAAGTGTCCCTAACACTAACATGCCAGAAATTATTAGCAAGACTATGATGAAAGACCTTCCTGGTCTTTCCAGTTTGCTACAGGCTGCGACTTCTTTGGATCAAAGTGCAAGGTCAACGTCATCATATCCTACACCTCTTATAACACCACCATCGGCGGACGACAATCCTTTCATTAAGAATAAAAGTCACCGCCCTGATGGGACTGTTTTCATTGCAGTTGGGAGCATAGTAGGTGGGATCGTCGCTGCCGTTCTAATATGGTGGGTGCTAACAGCCTATATATCGAGCAGGCAAGCTAAGAGGCTGAAATATGACCAATTTGACGATCAATACCTGAAGTACAAGGATACGGAAAGCTCTGCAAGTCGTTCTACGGACGGAAATAGCGAATCAAAAGATTTCTGGTTTTTCAGAGGTAGATTAAAGGATAAACAGAACTCAGACTCATATAATTGGAAAGATTCTAAAATTAGCTTACTGGGATCAAATCAAGAGAATAAAAGAGTATCCAGCCTCGGATCATGGGACTCGACTCACGAAGATTCTTACAACATGAATACACTTGGCGAGCAGCAAAAGACGGATATTATTTACCAAAACAACCCAAGCAGCTACAACAGAAGATCTTTATTTATTTCGCCAACATTGGAAGTCCAAAATCAGAGATTGAATAGAGACAGAGGGATATCACATCATCACAACCTTTCAGCAACCTCAATTTTGTCATCTGGTGACATAAATGATGGACTATTTAAACCGGAGAGGGCAATATCTCCTGAGCGGAAGCCCAAAAGCCCAGTGAGGAGCCCAGCAAGAAGTCCAGTTAGAAGCCCCATAAGAAGTCCTTACAAAGGAGCTGCGAATAGCTCTTCTAGGCATCTTGCAAATAGCAAGTCTCCGGTTAGACAGAAAGAACATTCAACTCATTTAGCTCCTGTTGGTTCGGGATCTCAACTTGCATTACCATCGGAAAAACCAAGAGACAATGGTCACAAGCGTACGCAAACGCCTTCGATGTACCTCAATGATTTATTGGATGGTTCATAAACACTTAGGATTTTAGAATTATAATTTATAGTTACACTTACATATGTAAAAAGTCGTATCAATTCAGAATACTTTTCAAAGAGCAAAATAGGCAAATAGTGAGAAATTGGTACTGGTATAATATATGGTTACGCAGAATAGTAATGCTCAGTCGAATGATCTCAAATGTAAAATGCCTACCAATATGAATTCAAAATTTTTTTAATGGAATTGACAGATATAACTATTCGTCTGCCGAATAGATGCGATGTTTTTGCATGAGAGAATACGTAGCTCTCCCTCAGAATTACCATCACATAATAGTACAACTGAATCCACTGCTTTCCTCTTCCTTCTGCTCTTTTCCTCTTGCCTCACCTGTCATAGCAACTCTTGCAGCTTCCGTAAATGCTTCATTGACGCCTTTGTTCAGTTTAGCACTGCATTCGAGATATCTCAAGGCCCCGATTTTCTTGGCCATTGCTAAACCTTCTTCATAAGATATCAATTCACCTTTCTTAGATCTGCTATTATCTAAATCGGTAAATGACTGCTGGCTTTGCTGTTGTTGAATCACACTCGGTGTGATGGCATTTGCAGAGTTGTCCATGTTCCTCAAATCACATTTGAGGGCTACGAGGACAAGCTTTACACCCTCGCAATGATCTGCAATTTCCCCAACCCATTTGTTCTTCACGTTTTCTAGAGAATCCCGCGAATCCACACTGAAGCAAAGCATAATTGCATCTGTATCAGAATATGAAAGAGATCGCAACCTGTCAAATTCTTCCTGGCCTGCAGTGTCCCATAGCGAAAGAGTGATGTGCTTATTATCAACAAATATATCATGAATATAGTTCTCAAAAACAGTTGGTTCATAAACTTTGGGAAAGTACCCTCTGGTAAAAACATTCAATAGGGAAGTTTTACCACACGCACCATCACCGAGAATAACAATCTTTCTCTCTATCGGTTTTTTTGATGTTGAACTAGACCCACATAAGAATGACATGTTTCTTGAGGACAAGAAGTGATCTTACCAATATATTCCTCGAGAACCTTCGCAATCGTGTTAGTCAACTCTGTGAAATGAGCCCCCGCAATCAACAATGTGATGTCCTTGTTCTAAATCCAAATCAGAACTTATATAAATAATAAATAAATAGTCTTCTTTCATTTTCCTCCAGTTATTATTATTACTGTGAAATTCGTGTCTGGCTGAGTTTCTCCTTGACAAAGTCAGAGGCAGTAAACAGAGGTCACATGCAACGTTTGGTTCTCGGTAGTAAATCTTATGCAATATGTTGACTCAATCTGTGAACGAATTGGAAGATTGCCACGACAAAAAGCTTGTCATTTTAATGTAAAATAGTTAAGCTATAAAGGTTGACTTTCAGCTATGGGCTGCTTTAACAGTGCTTCTAGCTCTCCATTACAATTTACCAATGATTTCTGCGATAATAACACCGTTAATTAAGGCAAAAAAATCATATTTGCTGTTATCTTCTCAATCGAGTTTTATACAGGCCAAGATTTGGATGGGAACCACATAGACTACGGTTGGCGTTCTTGGTCTTTCACTTCATTCAAATTTTAAATGCCATGCCAGAATATATAGGTTGACGCCCTGGTTGACCTGGTTACTGCGTTACCCGACTTTGAAAATTTTTGTATTTAAGCGGTTCTTCCCGCCTGTTATCGATTGGAGTAGTAACGGCTCTACTCTACTTTTATTACAGCCTTGGGTCATACAAACAACACAGCCGAATATTAGCCCAACCTGAGGGTTTACTATTATTCGACCATATAATTATAGTCTTAGAAATCTTTATGATTGTAAAGGATTACAATTGATTTGATTATGTTTGATACTTGTGATGAGGAAAATAATTGTGCATAGTTCAACTGAACATTTAATGAAGATAAAAATTTCCATCGAAATAGTCTTTCGCTCCTATCTGAAGTTTCAAACAAATTATACAGTTGTATCTATAGGTTTCAATGCGTACATCCTAACCGGGTATAGTTCTTGCGGTAGACCTTTTTGTCTGTCTGTTGCAATCAGTTTCAGTCCGCTCTTTTCAAAAATTTGCTTGAATTTCGAGTCAGATCTGGTAACAGACGAGTCCTGTTCGTCAAAGTCGTCACTGCCCGTGGGTGTGTTGTTCTCTTTCACTATGATAGTGCCATTGGGTTGTAAACCTTTTATGCATCTCTTGAATAATTTGATGAGCTCATCATCTGGGAGATGGCCAACACACCACTGGAACCAAATCAACCAATATTTACCAGTTTCTGGTGTCCAATCTTGCATTCCAATATCGTATATCTGGTCTATTTTCCCGTCATCTTTTAATTCTTTCAACTCGACATGCATTTGTTCGACAAAAGGCTTAACTGGCTCGACCAAATCAATTTTCGTGCAATGTTTAGACAGCATTGTTTTGGTAACTCTACCAATTCCAGCACCAATGTCACATCCCACTTTCTCATAGCCATCAGCAACGACCATCCTTGATTTAAGTTTCCTTAGGAAATGATTTGATCCAAGGACATCCATGGTGGGCACCACGGTTTCTTCACCGTATCCGCCAAGAACACCATCTACCGTAGCAGGAATACTTTCCCAGTAGCTAATCGCATCCTTGTAATCTATATGTGAGTCGGGAGTATCTTCCATTTTCGGTGGTTATGTTAAACGAGTTGGTTGTGCGATTCTTGGTATCACAATTTTTCATTGCTTAGTTTAATAACCCAGCGGCAGACGAGTTACGGCTAATAACGCTTTCGTTTCAAAAACAAGTATTAAGATAGACCGTAATGAAATAACAGTTATATAAAATTAGGTTTATTCAAATAAGCAGTATCTCATAATCTAATAATTATGTTCGAGGTCTATCTACAGTACTTAGATTATTTCCCTACAGTGTAGAGCCAGTCTACTCCTGTCCTAATCTGTTCGTTCCAAAGGTCTTTCATTATTTCCGACATAGGCCTTCGGGTTACCTGCTGGGTTTCTGATGTCAGTTTTTTGCTTGGCATAATGTCATCCTTCCTATCCAAAATTCCCTGAACCTTGTCGCCAATCCTGTTCCAGAGGGAGTTGTTGTAATGGTAACCATCTCTGTCAATCTTATAATAATAGTAAGATGCAGCCAATGTCGAGCTCACAACTGTGAGGGATGTCAATTTTAAAAATTTACTCATAGCTTTCCTATGCTTTACTGCGGTGTACTCAATACAGATCTCCGCTCAAAAAAATTTATCTAGCACAGTAAATTACAAATTTTATCTGTATCTTCACGTAACTATGATTCCAACGGCTTGCAGTTGGTATGGAAATAGTTTTCAGTATATACTCTCTGTCATTGAAATTGATTGTAATGCCAGTCCTACCTCCACCATTTCAAATAAGATTTGGGTTATATCCGTGTTATGTGATACATAAATTGCACCAATGATCTTGACTACAAAGAAAAGAATACGTGTGAATACTCTTCCGATCGATTACAATTAGTTCTTGTTTTATTTCTGATATCTATTATTAATTGAAACTCCATTGAGGTTTCCACAGTCTGTATTTAGTGTAATTATATTTTTACTGGTTTCGGAGTTGTGGAGAACTGCAGCGCCGAAACTGCGGAGTTCTGGAAAGAGTTGTAAGAACATATGGTGTGTGATGCCCCATTAAATAAACTAGAGTTAGCTCTATTTATCTGGGATACACACATCTATTAATACCGATCTATGTGTGTTCCATTAGACAGAATTGTTGACTCTTGCTTGCCAGTTCCATTCTTGTCAATTTGAACGACTCCCAAGACTCAGATACCATTTGACTCTGGCGATGTCGCCCAGGCTGTATATATACGCTTCGGACTGGATACAGTAAAAGATGGATTGTTGAAAGATTTGAAATAAGCTAATAACTTCCAATTGTGCTCAAAAACATGCTTTCTAGGTTTTCTGCTTTTCCCAATTTGAGGGCTGGCTCCAGGCTTCTATCGACTTCGCAAAGGGTGCTTGCTAGCAACGGCATCTCAACAAGCCAAGTGCTGCTTTCCAAACATGTCCAGGATGTTGATCCAGAAATGTATGGTATATTAGAGAGCGAACGTCATAGGCAAAAGCATTCTATTACTCTGATTCCATCTGAAAATTTCACTTCAAAATCTGTTATGGACCTGTTAGGGTCAGAGATGCAAAATAAGTACTCCGAGGGATACCCTGGAGAACGTTATTATGGTGGTAATCAGTTTATTGATAAGGCTGAATTATTGTGTCAAAAAAGAGCTCTTGATTTGTATGGTTTGGACCCGGCCAAGTGGGGTGTAAATGTACAAGCTCTTAGCGGTGCGCCAGCTAATTTGTACACATATTCTGCTATATTGGAGGTAGGAGATCGTTTGATGGGTTTGGATTTGCCACATGGTGGACATTTATCTCACGGTTACCAATTGCCTTCAGGTACGAAGATATCCTATGTTTCCAAATATTTCCAAACTATGCCATACTTAGTTAATCCAGATACTGGTATTATTGACTACGAATCTTTAGGACTAACGTCTAAACTATTTAGACCAAAAGTAATTGTGGCTGGTACATCAGCATATGCCAGAACTTTAGACTACAAGAAGTTTCGTGAAATAGCAGATAACTGTGGGGCATACTTGATGAGCGATATGGCTCACATTTCAGGACTTGTTGCCGCTGGCGTGATACCCTCACCCTTTGAACATTCGGATATTGTAACAACTACTACACATAAATCATTGAGAGGTCCTCGTGGTGCAATGATCTTCTACAGAAAAGGTGTGAAAAAGGTTACAAAGAAAGGCAAAGAAATTCTCTATGATCTAGAGAAAAGAATCAACTTTTCGGTGTTTCCAGGACATCAAGGTGGTCCTCACAACCATACCATTTCTGCTCTTGCGGTGGCATTGAAGCAAGCTTCTACACCTGAATTCAAAGAGTATCAAAAGGCGGTTGTTGAGAATGCACGTGTATTTGGGGAAGAACTCATCAAACGTGGTTTCAAGTTAGTTTCTGGTGGAACTGACACACACTTAATTTTGATTGATTTGACAAGTTTGGGTATTGACGGTGCCCGCTTAGAAGCTATATTGGAAAAACTTAATATTGCAGCTAATAAGAACACAATTCCCGGGGACAAATCTGCGCTATTTCCTTCAGGTCTAAGGGTTGGTACCCCTGCAATGACAACAAGAGGATTTGGTCCATCTGAATTTGCTCAAGTTGCACAATATATCGATTCTGCTGTTAAGATTTCCATAGGCCTTAAGTCACAAGAATCGCCAGAGAACAAGGATGTAAGATCTAAAATGGCAAATTTCAAGGATTTGTGTGAAAAATCAGAAACAGTTAAGAAGCTCGCTGCTGAGATTGAAGAATGGGTCGGCAGTTACCCCGTTCCTGGTGATCTGTGAAGAAATCAGCAAACCAATCCGCTACAGTATGAATTTTGTTTCAAGCCGTTATATACCGTATTATGAAAATCAATTAACATTGACATGCCCCATTCTGCTCTTCTCGAAGATTCCAGTTGAGGCTATCTAATAGAACTGTATCGGTTCTTTTACCTTTTGTAGGTTTTATCCATCTCTCAAATTTGTCTTTTGGAACAACCCCTAAGGCACGAGCAAATAGATCTTGTATTCCTTCTCCAGTCTTAGCGCTGACCTCCATATACTTTTCCTTGTTTTCTGCACTTAACGAAAGTGGCTCGTGCGGCAGATCAATTTTGTTTCCAACTAAAATTGTAACCATGTCCTTCCCTGATTCTCTTCCAGAGTATGTGTTCAGTTCACGCTGCCATTCTTCTGCTTTGACAAAGCTCTCTGGTTTTGTTACGTCAAATACAATCAAAGCAACATCAGTGTTTCTATAATACATCGGTGTAAGAGATCGATACCGCTCCTGACCTGCTGTGTCCCATATTTCCATGTTTACTCGCTCTAATCGGTTATCATCAACTCTATTCTCAATTGTCTTAGATGTAAAGGCAGCGCCAATGGTAGCATTACTTTTGGTAAATGTTCCAGAAATATACCTGGTTACGATTGATGACTTGCCTACCGAAGAGTCACCTAATAGAACCACTTTGAAGTCACATACATATACATCATACGTGTCTTCCTCCATTTCCCCATTCATATTCTCAAACTAATTCATAAAAAGTCGGCTATCCTGGATGTCCAGTAAGATGTGATATCAAATGAGCTCAGCTAAATCCTCAGGCCATGTCTTGTTTTAGAGATTTAGTGAACGCTTATAAGTTACCCGTCTATGCTACTGCAGTGAACGGTTGATAGCTTATAAGAACTTCGAAATATTAACCATAAATATTTAAATCTTTGAATATCTCATAGAAGTTGAAGTCACAGGAAAATCTTGACCGATTTTTTTTTTCTACAACTAGATATAGTTGATTGTGAGACTTCTGAGATTTTGTTTCTTAGTTAGATAATTCTTACTAATTACCTGCATTTTATATTTACAGTGCCACAGAGTGCCATGGAGTAAAATTGTTGTAGATTCTCGAGGAAGAAATTATGTCACATTTGCATATAATGTGATTCTTGAATAATTATGCTTGGTTGTACTAGCTTATATATATTGCGGTTCTGCCCATACCATTATATTTATCGTGTGCCATGATGCGTTGACGCGTCCTTCATTTCCAAAAAATGCGATGGCCTGTATCATTTCTTCAATGGAAGGAAGAATTAGGTACAAGAAAAACTGGAAAAACTGGAAAATAGCTGGTGCCATTCGTACTTGATTGAACATTTACAGAAACTTTCATTATAATCCAAAATTGATCTCTGTGGTCTAAATTTCCCTCGAGAAAAATTGGAGGATTTTTAAAGGCAGATGAGTAGTGAGAAATCAAAAGGCACAGGATCTTTTGGTACTCCATTAACTCGTATAATTGATTCGGGTCCAACAAATGATAACTCGAGGAAACCTAACCGAATTACGCCTGTAACTGATAGCGTGTTAGTTGGCAACGGTAATAATATTGAGGTACAACAAACTTTCAATTCTGATCGTTCAATGATGAGACACTCAAGAGAAAATACACCTACACCAAAAAAACGGAAATCCCCCGATTTGGCTTTGGGTACCTTGAATAAAGTTTTAAAGGTTTCCAATGATGATCGAATGGTCCCACTGACTAAGTTACGCACAGAGTCGTCAAATCCTGTGCTCTCACCCGGTTCCAAATCAGTGACTTTTTCAGATACAGTTGATTCTTCATCGACAGAAAGTGAACCGAGTTCATCACCTATACCACAAGGTCGGAAGCCAAAGAAATCAATTTTGCGCAATGGTGTCGCACAAAGTGGAAATGGGCAGACTAAGAATGTTGTTGTATCAGACTCACCAGATGTCAACGATGACAGTATAAAATCACACGGCACTCTTGATACCAGAAGTGAAGCTTATTGGCAAGTTGGAGAAGTTCACTCGCAAATAAATGTTAATGACCTAAAGGAATTCAAATCAATTCTTCTGGGAGGCTTACATAAATTACAACATAATGAAAACTACCAGAAGTCTGATAGAAGATTTGAAGTTTATGCCACTTTCAATAATATTTTCCCACTGGCATCTACCTATCAAGTCGGAGATATTAACACTAAAAAATGTTTCTTAATTGTTCAAGTATTAGATCAATTGATTGATAGAGCTATCAAAGATTTAGCAAATGAACAGTCGAATCTACTGGCAGTTATTCAAAAAAAGAATCCTTTTGTACTTCGGCTTTATGTTCAAATCTTAAGATTCCTAACATTAATCGCATCAAACTACAAGACCATATCAAGCATTAAGACATCAGAGAATAGAAAAAGAAGAATGAAAGAAGTTTTCATATATGTCAGCAAAGCGCTCACTAGTTCGAATGCCAATAAATTGATTTTATCAGCCAATTTAAGCTTCTTGATTGAGGAAAGGTTTAGTTCACAATTACTTACTGATAACGAAATAATGGCTATTATTAAAATGACAGATGACATAAAAGAAGTTGAGAGTTTAAATATTGGATGTGAGAGACTTCAATTGTTGAGAACTCTTCTTCACAAATTCCCGAAACAAATGATGAAGGTTTCTTCTAGCTGGACTGTCAATCAACTTTTTCCAAGAGTTCTTGCTAATGATCAGGCTCAGAACTTCAAGTTGAGTGTTGCTGCTACGACACTTCTGCTTGATATGTTGAAACAATCTCTTACTTCTCCAGTTGAGGAAAATTTTCTGAAAATTCTTTGCGACTTCAAAGTTGGTTTGAAATTTATAAAGCAACCACAAGTTATGGCTTTAAGAGGAGCACCTTTTGCTTCTAATAATGATATAACAATTTTAAGCCAAATTAGCTCCAAATTAAAGTATCTGATTAACGTTGGCCAGGATAAATTGGCAATTGATATATGGATATCAATATCAGGCCTAGTCTTCAATTCCCCACAAACGCTTGGACATCTTTTGACCGACCAGAATAAGGGAAAAGCATGGCTGGAGTTAACAAAGTTGTGCTTGGATGAAAAGGATCCAAAAACTCAATTTCTGGCTCTAAAAGCGTGGAGAATTTTTATTTACAATGTCTTGACCACTTGGATGGAGAAATCAAGAGGAGAAGCGAATTATTTGACATTACTATTAAAGCCATTTATATGGACATCTGGGTTAGAAGAAACAGTTGGAAGTACAGACGGTCTGCTATGGAATATCAGATCAATATTATACCTGGTTGGTTATTACTTCAATAAAAGTTCTCCGGTACAAAGTTCTAACGTCATGTTTTCCAAAGTGTGGGGGTCACTAATTGTACAGTTATTTTCTGGATTTGTGCTTCCTCAACAAAACATACAGATAATATCCGAATCTGTGGCACTTCTGTGCTCCATTTTACAGAAAGACCAAAACAAGAGCTTTAACTACATGTCAAAGAAAGGTATTCATCCAATAAATGTTGTTGCCTCTGTAGGAGTTAAAGATAGAGACATTCTTTCGATTAAGGATGAGTATATTTTGGAAAATTACGGAAGTATCAAAAAGCTTATATTAGAACTCGCAGAAAACAACACCTTAAGTTATGATAAAAATTTTGAATTGATTAAGCTATTACTCGTATATGCTCCTAATGAGCAGTTGGATGGAGAGGATTTTAAGACATATAGCCGATTGGTTATCAAGATTATGAATGGGGTAACTACTGAACAAATTAGCCAGGAAGCTATTAAAGATTTTTTGGTTAAAATAATTGTCAAATTTTTCTTCTATCTGTTTGTCGATAGCAAGGAGCAACTTGTTGATTTTTTCCACTTGATAAATCTTTCTTTGATCAAGTTTAAAGTAACCAAACTAATGATTTTTAAGGAAATATTGAAAATGTCAGGCACTAACACGTACGAATTCATCTACATGGATTATTTTTTAAAATTGGATGACAATAAAATAAATGAATACATCACCAACTTATTGGGTTCAAAGTTGCTGAGTCCAGATATGCCCGAACAAACAGTAATGAGATTGGTAAAACTTGTTGATTTCATTCATGATAAGCCAGTACTGGATAATTTTATGAACCTTTATTTGAAAAAGTTTCAGGATATGAATTTATTCGAAAAATGGAATTTACAAGAATGGGTTGAAGATGACGTTTTATATTTCCTTCAAAGATTTATTGAGGGCGCTAATGAAGTTTCCCTGGATAGAATCAAGCAATTTTTGAAGTCATACCTAATGCATAAAACTGCCTTTGTGAAGTTATTTCCTCTAATCAAAGTAACTAGTTTATTAGTAATTTTTCAAGAGACGGCTAGCGCAAACGTACTACTACTGGATGACAAAGCGCTCTATATGGATCCAGATTTTGAAAAATTGATGAAAGCTACTCTCATACCAAATATCATGAAAAATTTCAGTCAATTATCAGGTGGTTGTCGTGTAGCAGTTTTAATATGGTTAAAAAAATATCATATCGACTTTATCGGTAATTACTCGGTATCTTGGAAAACGTTATGTGAAGATTCGCAAGATTCGGAAAACTACGATGCCTTAACTGTTTTATTTACAGATTTGATGGAGTATTTTATTACGAAACAAAAATGGGAGAACCTCGATGAATTGATTATTCTGTGCTTAACTAATAACTGGAATGAAATTGTTTCCAAAGTGTTTGAGAAAATCTCAGTGAAAGAAATTCTGAACTTAAATCCTAATACTTTTGCTTTAATGCTTAATAAATGTGGTTCTTTGAACGCAAAATTGTTAGAAGCCTTAAAAATTTCTTTATTGAACAATAACAATACTTATAATTTAGAACTTCTGTGTCATATTATGGAAATGGAGAAATTCCAGGTATTGTTTATGTCTAAAGTTGAATTTATTGGGTTTGTTACAAATTTTTATCATAAATTGAACGAAATGGAATATAATAAATCTTTGGAGTTATTTACTGGATTTATGAACTACTTGGCAAGTGAAAAAAAGAAAAGGTTCTTGGAATTCTTATCATATGTTTGTGCTGTCGCAGACTCTACCGAGAACCCATCCATATGCGATTTTCTGAGAGCAGCCTTAGATTTACCATTAAAGTTGAGAGAGGATTTAAAACTCAATGCAGAACTTTTTGGTATATTAAAGATGATTAAAACGCTTGTTTACAACAATATTGAAAAATATGGCTCACTCAAAGTATATGTTGACTATTACGACTCTGAGAATGACATTAAGGGTTTGCCCAAAGCCAATGGCCCTTCTAGTACTGAACATAAAAATAACATACAAACTACCGAAAAGTCTCAATTAAAATCATCTGATATTAAACGGCAGGCAATTTCTGTTGAAAAATCAATTATTGATAATGCTCACTCACATTCGGTAAAAAATAATCATGTTCAGATTTCCAACGACTCTGATGGAAATAATAGTAAATCAACTTTGGAAAAAGTAGTAGTTAATGAGAGTACTGAAATTTTCTTAGATAAAAACGAGAAGGGCGATCAGAGAAACTCAAGTGCACAGGAAATGATTAAGTTGGTGGAAGATAAAGCAGTTTTTGAAACTGATATCCAAAATTCTGCTGATCCGAAATCAAATACCACTGCGCAAGTTACATCTCAAAAAGCTGCCACTTCGGAGGAAAAAGTTTTTGGCAACTTAGAAGGAAAATCCGTGCTATCAAGCATAAGCAAAGAAAGCGATAAGACTATTAATAATACGTCCATAATTAATCGAAACGCAAACACACAACCGACGACAGATTGCCATAAGGTTACATCGTCCCTTTCGAAAGAAGAGGACCTTCCCAAGAATAGTAAAACAAATGATAGAATTATTGTCAATGAAGATAAGGAAGAAACAGTGGCTCACGACGCTTCAAACGATGATTTCAGATCTGTCAAAGACCATAAGGACGATTTTTTAGAAAAAATGGTAATTCAGTACCAATCTCAAGATAAGAGAATATACAAAAGTGAAAGGGATATTCAAGAGTCAAAAGAGACGAAGGGCGTAACAGAGATAGGCAAAATCACGAAGGCAAGTACTAATGATGAAAGTGTAATTTTAGAACCACCCACTAATGATTTATCAACTGTTGGTGAAAACCTAAATTCAATGTATGTCAATAAATCTCAAACAGTTGGTACTATGGATATTGACATGGAAAATGATTTGAGTTCCGAATCACAGGCATCAATAGCATCAAATTATTTTGATGCAAATTGCACATTGAAAGATTATCTGCCGACAAAGAAATCTCGTAAACTGGTTCATAAATTAAGAAGTTTTGACAATGATGATTTATCACGACTAACGCCTGAAGAAAAACGAAACATTAGAATTGCATTGTTAGATTTCATGATGAAAATGGAAGGCTAAGTAAGTTTTGAATTGATTTTTATAAAAAATAGATTTGTAATGTTGATTTATTGAATTGTCTGTACTCGTATTCAGTGAGTGTGATCTTTATTGTCATTCTCTGGTACGTAAATCAGATCTCTTGAGAGGACTGATACTTTTTTAAACAATCTTCTCCATTCAAGAGGATCGCCAGTTTATTTAATAAAATTTATACTTTTAAGTTCATCACATAGGTCATCAATTATCACTTTCCCTGTCAATATTTTATGGAACTTCATTTCCTTTCTGATACTGATTGACAAAGGAAAAATGAATTCTCTATTTTTTTGTCGTATGGAGACAAAGTCTTCTAACAAGTTGGGTTGAACTTTTATACCAATCGAATTTAAAGCAGTTTCCAATATGGGTAGAATGATGTCCATATCTTCAATAGAGTAGAACCGGGTGAAAAGGTGGGGATTGAAATTCAAGCGAGGAATCTTGTGATTTTCACTGGACAAAACCTGATACATTGCTAGGTCATTTTTGACCATATCTTTCCATTTTCTATCATTAGTTATATGTAGTGAGGAAATATTCGATTCGAAGCACTGCGTAGAAGGAATTTGTTGGGATTTTCGAACGTTAAAACCAGTATGTTCAATATGGGCTAATTCGGTAAGAACTGGTTGTGTTGCTCCAAGCGATATGGTTTTTGTTTCACTATGTAGAGCTTCCTGAGTCATCTGGAAATAGGTTTCGTCGTTAAGAGAAATTCTGAGATTACCAAATAACTTCCTAGCAAGCAGCTCTGGGTTTTTGCATAGGCCAAGTTCATCTGCAAATGCGATTTGGGATGACAGCCATGGATGCTTTTTTAACGCAGTCAAAGTGATTCTGGTATCAGGGTCAGGTTTTAACACCTTTCTCAATAAGTTCAGACAGCTTAAATCCAACGTTGCCCATATGGCTTCATTAACGTTTCCCTGCTTTTCAATGAAGCCTTTAAAATCAGTATCTTCCAAGACTGGCAATTCCCAAGGTGTTTGTCCTGTCAATAAAACAAATAAGACGACGCCAATCGACCAAATATCTGTTAAGTCTGCGTAGTATTGTGAAGAATGCAGAATTTCCGGAGCCATATAAGGAAGAGAACCTCTTTGATCTGTTGATATCCTCTTTGAGCCATCATTTCGCCTAAATTGCGAGGATAGGCCAAAATCAGCAAGTTTGAGGTTACCATTCTTATCAAGAAGAAGATTTTCAGGCTTGATATCGCGGTGAGCGATTCCTAGCTTGTCATGAAGATAATGAACTGCATTTACCAATTGCAGTGTATAAAACTGTGCAATATCTGAGTTCACACCAACATTAGGCTCAATCTTCTCAAATAAGTCTCCGCCCTCTGCGAGCTCCATGGCAATCCACATGTAGGGTTTGTTTACATTGCAATCTAGAACCTTCAGAATATTTTTATTGTCGGAGCACTTCGATTGTAGCACTACCTCCCTTATTAGATCCTCCTCTGTAATATCATATTTAGAACATGTTGGTAAATGGATAAATTTGATTGCAAAGATGGTGTTCGAGTTGTCTTGGAGATGCGCCGTATGGACTCTAGCAAATGCACCTTCTCCAATGAGACTGCCAACAGAAATGCCATTGATGCTGGGCAAATCGCTGTGTGACACAAGCATTTAATGCATAATATTAAAGCAAAGAAAATGATTTGGAGGCAGTTCTTGGTGTCTTTAATTAGTAATTGCTGTCTTCCTAAAGCATCAGAGTTGACTACAGTAGTGTTAGAAGACATTGACACAGTCATGTGACTTTACTTTGTAGATAATTGCTCCAAGTTCAGGGTTTACGATATTAAACTAAGGGTTAATACT
>JANIWU010000148.1:0-17467 GCA_030705145.1 Hagleromyces aurorensis | reverse complement strand
AAAGAACAAGCTTCTATTACTAAAAGACCGTGTAATAACAATCAGTTAATTACACTAAGCCAACTTGAGATTAAGCCAGATATCCCAGTCAACAATACAACATTTTTGTTGTAATGTCAACTGGATAGTAGGTATCAATAATGTATAGTGGATGCCTTGAAGTATAATTATGAATATTACTCAAAGCTAGAAGTGTCTGTATTAATCTAAGTGTTACTTAATTAATTACTTACTTGTTGTCTTCTCTTTTATCCCAGTATACTTCATACATGGGATAAATAGCGTCCTTATATATCACTCAGAATCTCATAAGGCACTAGTAATGATGAATGACGCTACGCCTCAATCATTTCTCATTTCCTGATTCAACAGATCGTATTGGCTAACGTTATTTGGTAAGGCTCGTCGGTTCTCCTGCTGAGCCGAGCATTACAACATTTTCGTTGAGCGAAAACGCTCTCTTAACGAGACCCATAGTAAAGAGAAAAAGCAGAAACCGTAAGATGATCAATTTTATTCATATAGGGATACAAGCTTAAAGCAACCTCTCTGACACACACTGAGATGCAGTGTTACTATAAAGAGTGATGATGGGGTAAAGAAGCTCAGATTATCAAGGAGTTCGGAGCAAATAGGAAGTTCTATCTGAAGTCAATATGTTCGCATATAGAAGTGAGGCTACATTGCATAGAACATAGTCAGAGTTAGTATAGTTTAGATTTGGAGAAATCAAGTTATTCATCAAGTAATCAAGCAAGTAAGCTATATAAATAGCTTTTTGTGATTATTTCTCTTGTTACGCAACTGAGATACAAATTTCTTTAAAGAAAAGATAACAGTGCAGGATAAACATAACTTTCACAAAAGTCGATGTATATAATTGAGTGGGACCTCCTACAGTTAATGTTCCTGTTATATATTCTTATTCGCTAAAATTATTTTAATTAATATTAAATGTTCGGCCCTTCTTTAGAAGTGATTAAGCATGTCGAGTATGGGTCCAAAAACCTTGTTCTTTTTATACCTAATACAGGAATAAGCATCTCGCTATTATGTGGTATGTTTCTCATAAAATCTTAGTCTTGATTAGTAGTATCATTTATCGTCTAGACCAACTTAGAGTTAGTTGCGCGAGGGCAAAATTTTATGAGTTAACTAGTTTTACAACAGCAAGTGGGAGCTAGGAATTTTAGGATAAGCTTAATCTAAAATTGAAAAAAAAAAAAAAAGAAGATCTAGATAACAATAAGAGTCTTGAGATTTTGCAAATGTTGTATAATTGTCTAGATTATGAGGTGATATCCATATGGCATATTCTATCATACATCTTCTGTGATAAATTAAAGTCTACTTATTGAAAAGATTTTTATGACAACAAAACTTAAATCCTAACATGTTGAACAGAAAGCATGAAGACATGTTTATGATGAAAAAAAGCTAAAGTATTTTTGAGAAATTGCTTGTCTATTAACTTCAATTGAAATTATTGAATATTTTATCCCACTGAAAAAATGTCAGCAATTCTAGATGGAAATTTTTATTCCCTTAAAATGAAAGAAAAAGATTCATTTCGATCAAAGATAATTTTAGCTACTTGAAAATATACTCTCCTCTTTAATAAAGGAATTGAAATATTAATTTGGAAATACCCTTCTTTATAAACTGCTTTCAAATATTGTTTGTAAAGTTTCAACTAGTATTGCCATTTTCAATTATTATCTTCTGATTCTAACTTAAGTGATTTTTGTATGTCCCTGCTTGGATTTCTTGCTGGGTCATTTCTTTCCAACTTATTTCTGTCAATATGGAGGATTCCCCCTTGTGCATATCGTTACTATTATTTGTGTCTGTATTGGAAATATAACTATATTCTTCAGAAGCGATATCTGTAAAAACTTCAAGAAAGAAACTGCCAGCGTAGGGATTGTAACCCTCAAATAAGGAAAAAAGAATACTATCATCAATGGATTTAGATTCATCGCATTCGTTTTCTACCACTTCCAAGGATGTTTTCCTTGACAATTTACATGCATAACAGTGCTCATTTACCCATTTATGAGAACAAATACATTTCTTTAACCTCCTAATTTTTGTTAATAGAATAATCGTTGCTAGTCTTGCTCTGCACTTCAAGGTTTTGATACTTTCTGTTTTATTTCGCTGCATATATCAAATATTGTTAATACTAAGAAATGACAAAATAAATTGATTTCCGTTAAACACTCGATGCTGACCTTAAAAACCTCAAACTGGGAGTTACAGGCAAATATTAATTTAAGCAAAAATCACTCTTTTATTTGATATTCTGAGAACACTCTTATCATACAGGATCTACTGAAACGTTTTATATTTTTTGTACAGTTTTTTTCTTTTATTGACCTAGAAGATTTTGTACCCTGACTTACAAACAATTAACAATGCACATTATTTCTTCAAATAGTAAGCTTTCTAAAAATGCGAGGCAAGAGTTAGTTTTTTGAAAAACTGAAAAACCCTTTAAATAACTTTATTGTCATTAAAATTAGACTTGAACGACTAAATTATTAATTGTATTTCATGACACAATTCAAGAACGCATAATTTGCAGATGTTCCTCATCAATCTAATTACTGTTGAATCTCTAGTTTCTTGTATAAGCATATTTGCATACAATGGTTTATAGCTGATTGAAGCTCTTATTACGTAACCTGAATAATTTGTAATTATTCCAAAACCAGAAAAGCATGAAACAAAGCATACCAATAGCTTGGTTTAAAATAATCCAGATGTCAGGATACGTGATCGGTGGCTGTATCATTGCATCCAAAATATGTGTTATGCCCATAAAAATATATGAACCAATGATAATAAGCTTCCAAATTATATTATGGGGTAACAAACTACGTCTACGATAGTTATCATCGACACTGCTAACTGATGGACCAGGAGTTAAAATTTTTGGAAGAAACTTTGGTGTCACAAAACTAAAATTACCTATTAACCAATTCGTAAGTGCGAAACACACATAATATTGTAGACACAATCCATCTCTTTTCAGAAGTGGGTATAAAGTAAAGAGAGCAACATTGTTGATCCAGCAAACCATAGATAAAACATTCCAGTCACTAGATGTATACAGCAACGTAATTGGTAACAGCGGTAACAAGATAGATTTTTCATGAACTTGGAAGCCAAACAAAAAGAAAGACATAGAACAGGCACTTAAAGCATATGGTAAAAGATGTTTCTTTGGATACAAGAATATTATAACAACAGAGGGAAGGAATCCACACAGTGTAGAAACCAATGCATACAGTTCCAGTTCTTCTTGAGCATAATCCAACTTCCATTTCTTAATAACGTTTGTGATACACCAAAAGCTTGCTACCTTATCTTCAAATATTCCTCTTGTAAATGGAAAAATTCTGTGAAATGCTTGGATGAGATATACTAGACCACCAGAATAGTAAATTGGAAAAAACATAATGAAAAAGGTCACTGATGTGGATATAGCGATGGATAAAAACCTGGCGATATTGAATCTTGGAAAAAACAAAGATCTACTCAGCAAATATGCAAAGAAAATAGGAGCATAAAATAAAGCCATTTGCTTAAAGCATAATGATAGTACAAAACAGACAGCAGCAATAGCGTAGAACTCATCATATAAGTTGTTAATTGCGTATAATGTCAGCCCTAACATAACTGAATTGTATTGGAAATGGCCATGGTCGATAAGCATCAAAGTAGGTTGAAAGAGAATAGCCGCTGCTGCGATAAATTGACCAATAGGAGATTGGGATTTTTGTCTACCTACCCACTTAGTAAAGTAGATAACGGCCGGAATGTAAAATATTGCTTCACTAAGAATTACAGATAATCTCATAAATGTTTTGATCCCATCCTGTTCATAACCGCGAGAAGTGTCTAATTCGAACCACTTAGGATAAAAAAACGACCCAATTTTGCCTATTATCCAAGAATGGTAAGCGGTCAGTGGTGGATAATCTAATCCCCAGTAATAAAGTTCATATCTGTACCATTTCGAAAATGGTATATGTTGAGTTATTTCCATCCAATGCCTTTGAGCTTCGAAATCACCAAACATGGGGCCTGTATTCCAACCAGAATAGGAACCCAAGGCAATGGCACACCTTATTATTACGGCCCAGAATACAATGACATACTCGGTTAACCATTGACTACCAGCTGGTCTAAATGGGTAAAGGAAATCATATAAGGGAGACGCGTAGAACACTTCCTCCAGAGTCTTCTTGTCATCATTTTCCAGTTTTCCAGTGCTTACTTTATCCTGGTGTACCTTTTTTGGCCCTCTCTTCTTAACTGCCATAATTAAACAATACCACACTGGTTCCTGCTACAAAATAATGCGTGTTGAAACGAAATTAAAAGTGTTATTTTCTTTATATGCACTTCGGTTTCCGTTATATATGTACTTGCAATTTTCATTTAATGTTAAAATATTTAGAAAATAATGAGATAAACCCTTTTGGCCCAATCACCAAATTGGAAGAGAATCATCATGCAAAAAAGCCAAGACGCTAAATGACAATGTCTTGTCAGATACTTTGAACTCCTCAAAACTTTACCGTTTGAATTATATAATATTCACTTTTCCCCTGCCAAAAGCCTGATGAAAAATATTTGTATACTATACTTTCTGAACTTTCATTATATTGCAGTTACGAAGTATAAACACATACTGAAATACTTAATTCGTTTAAAATGTTTATTTTACAGATAGAAGCATTTACAGCTCCGGAATTTTATAAAACCATTATTTGACAAAGTCAAATTATTTCCAACGCCCTTTCACCTTTTTTCACAGAAGGCCGAGCATTGTTTGCCGAGAAATAAATACCACTCTAGTCTTCAGTGAAAAGGCTATCAGCTTCCTTTTCACTGATACCATCAGCAATCTTAGATCTCCAATGGTGAGCTCTTTCGAAACCATTGATACCATATTGGTAGTTGTGGAAAACTTCTAATAGCTTCTCTCTGTTAGTTTCAACGAAAGGACCGTGTTGGACAACTTCTTGGTCCAGAATCTCACCAGCCATCAGAGCGAACTCTGCATTCTCAGTGGCGGATACACCCTTGACGGCATCACCGTCAGTGTTGAAAAACACTGCAGAATATTGTGGGAACGTTTGTTCACCAATAGAAACAGAACCGTTCATAATATACATGAAGGCGCTGAAGTTTCTAGGGAATTCCTGTACAAACTCTGTACCCTTCTTGTAAGTGCTGTAGTGGTAAAAATGGATAGGAGTGTAAGCCAGGTCCTTGACTGACTCTACACCGTACGACTTACCACTGATAACTCTGATCTTCAAGTTCTCGTTTGGCGTCACAATTGGGGTTTCCTTACCTCTCAAGTTTCTGTAACGTGGTTCACAGTTCTTCATATCCTTTGGTAGATCAACCCACAATTGCAAACCAACAGCAGGTTCACCGCTGTCCATTGTAACTGGGATTTCGGAGTGAACGATACCCTTACCGGCAGTCATGAATTGCAAATCAGTTGGATGCAAGACACCCTTCGAGCCAGTGAAATCCTCGTGGGCAATTTGACCACTGATGACATATGTGATGGTTTCTTGACCGTGATGAGGGTGGTCTGGGAAACCAGCTGGTGGTGAGACAACAAAGTGGTCCAACATTAGGAATGGGGAGAATCTCCTCAACTGCATGGAACCAACGGATCTTCTGACACGGGCACCAACACCTTCCTCTTGCTCAAAGGCAACGAAGTTCTTAAAAATGGAACGGAATTGAGTAGCTTTGCTCATATCTGTGGTTGTGTCTTGTTTGTTCAAATTGATGTTGTTAAATACTTCTCTAATAACTGATGAGTTGTTAGTGATGCTTTGTTTTAATTCAGGGTTTATATTTTGGAAAAGTAGGATTCCTGCTAAAAGAACGAAAATCGATCCCAATTTATACCATTTGGAACTTGATGTGCTGCTCTCCTTAAACTTTTCTAGTTTTCTGTCTTGTTCTTTACCCGTACTACGAATGTCATCCTTAATATTTTCATTAGTCGTCGTATTATCAATCATATTACCAATTTTTTTGACTATTAGTCGTAGTGTCTGTGAAAAAGTAACTCTGGCTGGGTAACGGGGAATCAACGGAGAAAACCAAAATCACTGACGTAGGTCGGGCCTTTGTGTGTTTGGCTATAGTCTTAGTGTTTCGGTAACGCTCTTAACTATGAATATTCGTCCAACTCCAATACGGTTAAAGGAACGGCGATAAGGGGTGCAGGTTTAGTTAGGGCTTCGGTAAACTTGCAGCAACAAAAGAATTGTTTAAATTCCTGCTAACGCCGAATACGGAAATTTTCAGGAAAAACTAATTTGAAAGCCTTAATAATGACACTTATTAATGGACTTTTCGAAGATATTCTCTGAC
This sequence comes from Hagleromyces aurorensis, assembly GCA_030705145.1. Lineage (NCBI taxonomy): Eukaryota > Fungi > Ascomycota > Saccharomycetes > Saccharomycetales > Saccharomycetaceae > Hagleromyces > Hagleromyces aurorensis. The sequence continues at coordinate 11,050 of JANIWU010000148.1, read as the reverse complement.
AAAAATGCTTTCGAAGCAGGACCGAGAACTTTGATCAAAGCATCTTTATATACATTTAGCCATTTTCACTAATCAAAAACCAAGTCTTGGTTTAACGGGCTTACAAGTCATTATTAATTTTTAAGTCTGCAGGGTTTGGAGGCACAATGGCTGAGGAAAGACCCGAACGTTTCGCAGACACAAACCCCGTCTGAACTGGCATCAGGGAGTTTGACAAATAGTTCTTGTTTTTCAGTATATGTAAGCCAACGTGTCGTATATCGCTTTTGGAACTGTATGCAAAAGAACAAACTTTGGACCTATTTTTACAAGAGATGGAGTTACAAATACTGTGCCATGATTTGTTTCTCCGTTAGTGGTTGAAAGGTCCACGTTAGACAACTGCCAAGAGTTTTGAACGCATTATTATCAATGACATTAAGAGCATTGCATAAAGCCAAGGTTGTCGGCAATATATGGTTCAACATGATAAGGGCGTGACAAAGTTTTATTGAAACTTACCAAGCTTTGAAGTGGACTCGATAATCTGTTCTTTATATCAGTGGATATGTTTTAGTTTTTCTATTCGAGTTTCAATTCTTTCCCTGACCTTAGTCGCCGTTCATGCATTTCCTCCCAAAAATAGCCATGGAATCAATCTTTTGTAAAAGTAAACTGTCTTTGATGTCTCATGTGTTACAGTAATCTTTTCAGGATAGAGTGACGGACTACGACTTGAACTCTTAAAATAATCTTGCATTAATTTTTGGCCAAGAGCTACAACAAAAGACTGAGCTAGCTCCGATCATCATCATCACATACGAATTTTCTTGGAATACTTCCCTACTGTTTAAGAAGTAAGTCGGAATTGCTGATACCAAAGCCGTCAGGTATGAAGTCCAGCAACTACCTTTGCTCGCGATACCAAAAGTGCAAACTATCAATTGTTTTAAACCAAACTAGTGAAATTATAAGTTAAGGTGTTGTTTGGAGGAAAAATTTTGTTCCAAAGAAATATCAAGAGTGTGCCTAATAAGTCTCAACCCCTTCTCTAACGATTTGTTGTACACCATCACTATCTCGAAGACTCTAGTAAGCTATGTCAGCAAGAAAGAAAAATATTCTAAAAGTTATTATTTTAGGTGATTCTGGTGTGGGGAAGACATCTTTAATGCATCGTTATGTCAATGACAAGTATTCACAACAATACAAAGCGACAATTGGAGCAGATTTTCTAACAAAAGAGGTTACGGTAGATGGGGACAAAATGGCTACTATGCAGGTATGGGATACTGCCGGACAGGAACGATTCCAATCACTGGGAGTTGCATTTTACAGAGGAGCCGATTGTTGCGTGTTAGTATTTGATGTCACAAACGCAAAGTCCTTCGAAAATATCAAATCTTGGAGAGATGAATTTTTAGTACATGCTAATGTCTCCTCCCCAGAAACCTTTCCCTTTGTCATATTAGGAAATAAAGTAGATGTCGAGGAATCTAAAAAATCAGTTTCTGTTAAAGCAGCTCAAGATTTGGCGAAAAGTTTGGGAGATATTCCATTGTTTATGACTAGTGCAAAAAACGCTATAAATGTTGATACGGCATTTGAAGAAATAGCTCGTGGAGCTTTACAACAAAACCAAACTGATGCAGATGCATTTGAAGATGATTTTAATGATGCAATCAATATTCAACTAGATGGGGAACCCAGCTCTTGCAGTTGCTAAGATGCAAAACAAAGATTGGTATGCGATTGTACTAATATGTACGGGGTGGTATAGTGATATGTCAGCATGCTGATAATGTACATTATTCTATATATTAATTGCTCGGAGGGCTACTACTTAGTGGTGCTTACTTCTTGAAAGAAACGTTTTTGCCTTTGGTGATGTTTTTCCTTTTCTTGATGGGCTGAGGTCCTGCCATTTCATTAGACTTGGAATAAGGATCGAATTTCCTCTTTTTATCTCTTCTATTTCCGTTCATTTTCTGTTTCATAGCAAATGAATTTTCCTTTTTGGTGTAGTCCAAAATATCGTCTTGATTTATTTTACTTTCCGCTTTCGAAATCTTCTTATTTTCTCTGTTTACTTTCTTTAAAACCACAACTTCTGTCAAATCTTCTTTCTCCCCAACTGGAGTTTCGTTATCTGTTACAGTATTTACCTCTTCGATATCAACGTTCTCTGTTTCTAGAACGGTTAGCACAATGGTTTGTTTAGTTCCTTCGGCACAACATAATGTTTTCGCAATTTCGAATTTCCGTTCGTTTAATTGCTGGAGAGTAATACGATGTGTTTCTCCTTTCTCATACTCTACAATATTAGGTTGCTTGAAAACTATATCACCAAAAACTTTCGACTGTTGCATCTCTTCTTCCCTGACATTCTCATTCAACGAAGAAAATTGATTCTCATTAATATTCTTGAAGTATTCCACCAAGCTTTTTATATGAGGAACCGTAATAGTAGTAGCAATATTTGAGTCATCTTTAGCATTCATTTCATTTTGCATCTTAGTATCAGGTTTCGTATTGATGTCCTCAGTGGCTTCCAATGTACTCTTAATTATATTTGAAAGAATTCTAGCGTTACTTCTTACGTGGTCAGAAATATTTGACATTCCTAAGATGAAGTTGTAATCAGTGGGCGAATAATCAACCAAATTGACCAATTGTTGGTTGGGCATTATGTACCTTGAAGATTCATCATCTCTACGTGCAATTGTATCTCTCCAAAGATATAGGTTCTTTACTAACTCCTCCTTTTGGTAAGGGATATTGTATTGTTGCATTAATAATTTCCATGGCTCTGATTTCTCTATAGGACTGAAAACGGTTGATGAAGGTAGACTTGGTCTATACTTCGAGTATTCAAAACGCCTCTTTGCCACGTTACGAGATTCATTCAAAACACCTGCCAATTTGTTTTGGTCGATTAATTTATTTTTCATCTGATCATAGACATAAAGCAGGAAGTGCGTGTCTGCACGAGCATATGCATTCATGGCTTTCGTCAATGGTCGTATCCTCCAATCAGAAAGTTGATATTTTTTGGAAGTTACGAAGTGGGCATAGTTCTCTAGCAGGTATGCTAAACTATTTCTTGGGAGACCAAGTGCTTTGGATGCATGGAAGGTGTCAAACAAGCTAACAATGTACAGTCCTAAATCCCTCTGAAGCCATATAATATCCATAAATGCACCATGAAAAACTTTCGTAATATGTGGGTTTGTGAAAACTTCGTTTAAAATCTGAAGTTCATCTCTTAGTGCTATTGTGTCAACAAGATAATCTTTTTCTCTAGTACTTATCTGCATTAGACATACAATACCATAGTATGATCTGTAATCATGGTGTTCTAGGTCAATAGCTAGTTCTGGGAAATTTCTTAATTCGGATAACATGCTTTGTAAATTGGCAACATTGTCGATCCAAATCCCTTCAGTTTGTTCCCAGTTTTTCGGTAAAGTAGGTTCACGTTTTAATAAGATAGACTCGTTGTATTCCTGATGGTCTATCTCATATTCATAGGGTTGTTCATAATGTTCGGGAATCCCTTCCTCCTCTGGTACAATCTTCAGCACCTCCTCGAGTGGTTTGATTGAATTGGGTTTTGTAGTTAAAAGAGGTTTGAAAGGATGTGACTCAGTATTATCAACAGCAGTCTTGAAAAGTAGTTGGGGTTTTGCAATACGCTTTCTTGGTTCTGAATTTAAAAGGGAATCATCATCTAAATGTTGTAACTTGTGGAAGTTCTCTTTTCTTGGCCCCATCTTGACGATATCTATAGACCTGTCAGATTTCTCAAACAAATTATCCATTACATCGCCAAACTCTTTCCAAAAATCATTCAAAGCATCATTTCCATTTTCTATCAAATCTGAATTGCTATCAATTGAAACCAATGTATCATTAATCAATTCTAAAACTTGTTCTGCACATGAATTCAACGATTCACTATTTGCCTTATCCAAACTTCTATAAAAATCAACATCCTGTGCAGCTAATGCAACTGAGGCTTTAACAGTATTCTTTAAAGACGTATATATAGTGTCCTCATTATTATCAGCCATGATATCTAACTTGTCAATTCTGCTTATCTTCTGGCAAATTCTGCTTCACTCTTTGCGACCATACATATAAACTTTCGTAATGCTCATCGCTTTAAATTTTTAAATTGATGAGTTTATTTATCCGTAATTACGATATCATAAGCAAGACGCATCCGGTAATTATTAACCAAAAAATCAGTTGCACGAGATTTTATAATTCCCATCCATAACACGAAAATTTCCATTCGAGAAGTACTAAGCATTTACTTAATAATTTTGAAACCTAGTTCCTTCGAAGATCACATTATAAATCCAAATCAATGCTCCATATAAATTACACACTGTTACACGTGCAGATAAATTAATATATTTTGAATTTTATTATTTCTTATTAATCCATTTATATTTTATATTTATTTCTAGTTAAATGTTTTTTTCTTTATATTTTCTCATTGTCGAGTTATTTAGATTTTAAAATATTTTTCTGTATATTGGTTCCGAATCAAAAATAGGTGGTATAAAAGTTTATTAAAATTATTTGCAGTTGGATACGTAGCAAATTACTTGTAGAAAAATAATGGCTACAAATTCTGGGTGTGTAAGATGATCGGCTATTATTAATGATATTAAATATGATAAAACAATTTATCGCTATGCAGTATCCTAACCAGATGTATATGTACTAGATATATTGTCTGCCTCTCGATTCACAGCCACAGATCTGTTTTTATACGCAATAGAATTTGACTCTAAGCTTTTTGATAAGTCGGTCGTTTCCAAATTTCTTTGAGTGACATTTATACTACTATCGATTAAAATGCCTGCATTTTGATCTGAATCTTGGCTTTCATGACTTTTAGTTGTCTCTAAATTTCTCTTTCTAGATGTTTTAGAGGATGTTTTTTCATCCTGAGATGCATGTTGGGTTTTAATTGATTTGATAGAGCCCACCATTTTCGAGTCATCAGAGAGAGTGGAGTTGCTCTCACCCTGACCATTCCTAGCATTTTCTTCCAGTGCTAATGAATAATTAATTTTTTTGGACTTGTCTGGAGATGATTCCAAGGCACCAACCAAATGTACAATTTTATGGTAATAAGTGTTCAGAATATTATATTTATTAGAGATCACACCATTAGAAGTTTCGGTCATGTGGCAAGAAATTTTATGATATAGTTCGTGATTGTGTTCGCTGATTTCTATTGAAGTATACTTCACCATCTGTTCTGTCTGTGTAGGACTGTTACTTCTTTTCGTTGCAACGTCATAAAATTGACCTGAGAGAATTGGATTTGATCTTCCTTGTCGGTTGGTAGAATCTGTCTGATTGAAAGCGACTGGGGTATTCAAACAGTCTGCAGATAATGAGAAAATTTTGTTCTGTTTTTCTAATTTGCAAAGCGCTAAGTTTTCATCTCTGGGTAGTATTCTATAGTTAACCTTTCGCAGGAATTCTAACTCTAATATATTTAGTTCGCTGCAATGTACGCCTCCTACTTTGGCATAATGAGAATTTGTACAAAATGAATCACATAAACCCTTGCTTGCAACTGTAGTGGCCGTTAATAAAAATCTGTGTACAGTTAGCGAGTTAATTTTGAAGGCTGGATATACTGCAGTTAGTAGATCAATGTAATAGACCGCACTCAAAAGCACACAGTGTTCCAGAGAGGAGTATTTTGTGAGTCTAATCAAATAGTTGAATACTGATATGCTTGGTGGTACCCTTGAGTGGAATCTTGTCAAACTCATATTTTCCTCCATCCTTTCGCCATCTGTGGGATTGAGGTTGTCGTTTATTTGGATTAAAAATGAGAGCATTCTAGAAATTAGTGTTACTAAATCCGTCCGGGAACATTTTGTAAAGTGATCTGGAAGTATAACTTCTTTTACTTCGTTGTCGGCACTTTTCGGCAGTGGCTCCTTATTGGCGGACTTTTTGGATGATTCATCGCCTTCAGCTGCTGCGCCAGATTGTAGAGAAGACATCTTGAAAATTATATTTGCTCTTAGATGAAAAATATGTATGCAGTTGAAATCGAGACACAATCTACCACAATATCCTCTCTAATTAGTTTCTTTACCTCTTCTCTTGGACACACCGAGTACTCTATTAAAACTGGATTTCAGGTATGGCTGCTGTATAAATCATTATTCTTCCAGAATACAGTTGTAACGGTAATGCTAAAACTATGAGTATCCTAACTGTGTACTGTGCTCTTTCGTACCACACTCCAAACACTATAAACTAGAAATAAAGCTCTGTGTTGGTGCTCAAATATTTAGGAAGCAGACTGTCTTAAAACCTTTGTCTGATGTAGAGGTATAAATCAAACGTGTAATTAGAATAACCGGGATTTCTCGCCGTTCTAATAAATCATGTGATTATTTTGAAAAAGACGTAAGTTTAGTCTCAGGAAGAACTACGTCAAGTCAACCAACTAATCAAGACTAATTGACAATGTTCTTTGCTTTGGTAAGGTAAAATGGATGGGAAAGAGCCTGCCATTATGAAAATTGCTGTTATCTTATTTTGGCTTTGGCCTGCCTTTATAGCTTTTGGTGTGAAAACTAGCCAGTACAATTGTGAGTCGATAAGTGAATCTATATAAATTAATAAAAAGCCACATGGGCTCCCAGAATGTAAGTAAGCCCTCATTATTATTTCCAGGGCATGGGATTCTTAAGATTTTGAAGTCATTAGTGCCATCGAAGGTACACGTGGGTCTCCTCTGTAGATAATTGCTCCAAGTTCAGGGTTTACGATATTAAACTAAGGGTTAATACTTTAAACTAAATAGAACTTGGATGACAATTGATCGATGATCCTTTGCTATTGGAATCTAGACTACTGTGAAAAGTTTTCACTCTAATTTATATAGTGTGTGGGACCTCGTTCCGCGGCGTCTTATTCGAGAGTTTTAGCTCACGTGATCAGACTCAGGAAGGAGAGTCTACACCTCCTACACTACACCTTGCTGTTAGTTTCTAGGGGCTGATTAACATCTCGTACGGCTGTACATATATATTGCCATGCTTTCATTCAAATAGTTTCGTGCACTTCCTGGCAGAGCTTTAAAATATCGATGAGCTAGGTAAGATTTATGTATAATCTCTAATATTTATTACCTGCATATGTATACTTTTGGATTGTAAATAAAGAAGATGAAAATACTTATCAGATGAACTGTAAACTGAGCGACAGATTTTGTTTCTCTACTTAGTTTTTTTATTTAAAATTCACTATCACAGTTGGAGCGATCGTACCTGAACTGATATCGACTTCACGTATAGATTGAATTCATATTAAGTTCCAAAGTCCTAAAATATGTAAACAAATGGATATTAGTATTGTTAGAATGTTAACGATTCCAAATGAACCACGTCAAAGCATCAACATGCACCATTAGCGTTGGAAATTTGGATCATCAACTATCAATAAATATCAAATATTTTTACTTGATCATTGAATTCCGTTCAGAGCTGGAAAAAATTTGCCATAACAAAATCTGCTCAGTGTGTTCATCGTTTTCGTTGCATGTCTTGTAGTCTTATAACTCGCTGAATACATCACAGTCTCTATGATCGTTGTCAGCTCTATGACATAACTTTTTCATACGAGTTAAGCTAACAACAAATTGCTCCAGTTTGGCAAAGCTGTACATTTTTAGAAATAATAGTACTGAATATTCTTGTCGTTAAAGCCCATATTACATTGTAAACAAAAGGCTCTCAAAATCATTTCAAAGGCGAGGTAATTTTTGATTGATTCAAATGATTTTTTTACAGTATTCCTAGAATCTCAATTATTAAGTTTTCTGGGTGTGTGACGTTCCTCCGGCACAGAGTAGCATTTGCTCACTCAGGCACAACAGAGTAAATACCAAACTTCAGATTGAGAAACATCAGATATTTCAACAGTGGGTTGTATGATAACTTGAGGTTCTCTTACATTTTCAAGAAGCGTTTGACCTTCTTATTAAACAGACACTTAAGAGCCAACATTGCTGAAGGTTCGTACAACCAACAGAATACAAAACTTCAACATAAAAATACGAGGAGGTTTTGCCATGAAGTTGGTATCTAAAATTCGTGACCATGATTCTAACATTTTGTGGAAATAATGCAGCTTTGTTGTCCATAAGTTCAGTTAAGGCTTTATGGAGAAGATGTTTCCCCAGTGACTTATACATAAAAGTGAATATTATTTGTACCTTCAAAGAGTCTTAATGGAATTTCAAAACAATGTGATTTGATACTTAAGCTTATTCCGATGGTTGCCCAGGAGGCTTGTCAGATATATCAACCATAATGCGCTTTTTGCATAGCAGTTGAGAAATCTTTGGGGGGGCCCAAGCAAACGGTTGTTGGGGAGAGTTTCGAGAGATATACACACATGTTTGAAAGAACTTAACTCATCTCCACTGCAATATGGTTTTTATTTTCAAAATACCTTCCTGTAATCGTTCTTTTCTTCCAGTTATACCATAGAGGCGTTGCTCTATGGTCTAAGTATTGTCCGTTTGTTAATAAAATAGGTTGTCTACTCTAAAACACTTATACCTTGAAACCAGCTTCATATTGTTATTCTCGAATATGTCAATCAATATTTTGCAGCTGTGGATGGGAGCAGATATCCTGGATGAAAATGTTCAAAGCTCTCCTTTTGAGTAGCCATGGCTGCTGAAAGGAAAAATGGTAGTTACCGATTAGGAAAAGTTGAGCATTGCTACAGTCACGAATTATCAAATATTGCGGTGTGTCCATCTGAAAAATAATCAAAGGTCTTCCGATTTCCTTATGGAGCTTTGAGAGCACAACAAGTAACCGCCGAAGTGAATACATACCTGTCCTCGTTGTAAATCATAGCCATAGATTGATGATCATTTTCCGAGATATCAGCAAGGGCAAATACTTACAAGGTTATAATGTCCTAGACAGGTAGTTATTTCATTAATGTTCAAGGCATGCTTGCAGGGTTAATTGAAATTAGGTATCTAACGCTTAGTTTCTGAAATGTTAATGTGATTTTGACCTTTCCCACTACCAACCAGAGGAATAGTCGATCAGAGTCTCAAAATCGTCTGTGGTAAAATGGATACCTCATTTTGGAACGAATAACATAATGAACTCTGGTATTCGAAGTACCCCAGCTGGCACAACGCATTCACTGCTAGATCCCTTCAAAAAAAGAGGCATACTCTAAGAGCAGATAATCGTGGCTAAATCAGGTTCAACCAATGGAAGATATCTTTAGATGTTCATCTTCATTCGAATTTCCTACACAATAAGATGGAGTTTGCCCAGCATCAACAAAGGCGGTAATAATCAATCTGGAACTTCTCACTAGTGCCAAGCAGCGTTCTCAACAAAGACGGTTTTTCCTGAGTAATCAAATTATTGCTGGAATAGATGGGCCAGCAACATAAGGTTACAGGCTTTGTTATACCGCAACTGTTGGCATTGGCGTTGGTGGGTCAATGATCTGAGCAATTTGTCACGTGCATGATGAGGGTAGTTACACAGAGTCGTATAGTCCCATCTTAGCGAAAGTTGGTATTAGAATGAATTGTATTACTTAGTTTTTGCCATCGATCGGTACCATTGCTCGCAAAATAACGTTTCTTGCCTCTCCTGCTCGTCCTGAAGGTGTATTGGCTTTGAAAATTGTTGGATTTTGCATATCCAATATCTATAATACTATACGGACGGGCAACTTCAATAATCACCGAGACATTAAGGTACTATAGTGTTGGAAGTTCCAGCTATAAAAACGAGGAATACAGCAATGGTGTAGCACTGCTTCCTTCTAATTTCCTTTAATAAATTGATATCGAGGCATGAGTGTGACAGGGAATGCTGAGGGGCTGCTGTTGCAGCGGAAGTTTGACCCGAAGATCCTAGAAGAGACCAGGATGCAGGTGGAACAGCAACACGATGGAACTGCTGTGAAAGTAAAGAAGAGAAGAGTTCTGTATTCTTGGGATCAAATTCCTGAGTGGCAAAGAGATAATGAGCATATTTTGGGCGGCTACGTTGGTGAGACGAACAGTTTTAGGGGCTGTTTGGCCAGTCTGTTTTACCTCCACAACGAGTCCGTGAATATTTACTCACACTTAATTCCCGGCTTTGGTTTTTTTATAACGTTGTTCTTCAACAAGTACGTGGTCAAGCTATACCCCACGACCGGCATGGTAGACTATTTTATGATTGATTTGTTTTTTTTTGGAGCCTTCACCTGTCTGATGATGAGTAGCACATTCCATTGTCTGAAGAATCACTCACTACCGATTGCAACGTTTGGAAACAAGTTAGACTACTTGGGTATAGTGGTCCTCATTTGCACCTCCATGATAAGCATTCTTTACTATGGCTTTTATGATAGTTCCATCCTATTTTTCTTCTTCACTACCGTGACTTTGACATTTGGCCTTGCCTGTTCTGTCGTGTCTCTAGGAGATACCTTTAGGACTAGAGAATGGAGACCTTATAGGGCTGCCTTGTTTGTTGCTTTTGGTCTTTCTGCTGTGCTTCCAATATTTGCGGGCGTTTTTTTCTATGGCCTGCAAGAAACATGGAGAAGGATACAGGTAAAATGGATCCTTGGTGAGGGCATTCTGTACATCTTTGGAGCGTTTCTATATGGGATACGGTTTCCGGAGAGACGGGCACCTGGCAATTATGATATATGGGGCCACTCCCACCAGTTGTTTCATGTGCTAGTGGTTCTTGCTGCACTCTGCCATCTGACAGGACTAATGAAGTGCTACCATCTAGTTCATTACGGATTGAATAGTGGTTTATAGAGAGTTACGGTTAGAGCATTTATAGATAAAATCTGTGGAGTACTTCTGAACAAAATTGACAAAAAATATGCTTCCAACCAGAGTCGAACTGATGATCTCCACATTACTAGTGTGGCGCCTTACCAACTTGGCCATAGAAGCTTGTTCTATTGTGTTTCTTGTTGTATGACAGCTGTGTAACGAGCAGTAGGATCAAGAATAATTATTTATTAT
>JANIWU010000147.1:0-17815 GCA_030705145.1 Hagleromyces aurorensis | reverse complement strand
AAAGAATATCCAACCCATTAACACTTCTATCACCAAAAAAAAACATCGCTTTTCTTGTTTAATAATGGTGTACCTTATAATAAAAGGTTGCCATGAATTCGTGTTCCAAAAAATTATATTTGGTTAATTTATATTTCCAAACTTCCCTTAATTACTCGAAACATTTCATCGCATGTAATAGTTAAGATGCTGGACGATTAATATATTAAGTTGTCTCATAATTTCCAAAATGGTCGTAAATCCTTTATATTCAATTTTTTTATTTTGTGTTGCCCATTCTTGACTGCTTTTGTTCGAAGTGTTGTAAATTTAATGCTATTCAGCTATAGACATATATAGGGACTACAGGCTTATTTTATCTCTAAGATCCTTTTTTTAATTATAAACAAAATGAAGTTACTTTTTAGCAAGGCCTCTTTTAGACAGCTGTAAAGTTATATGAAATTATAGCACAACAAATTTTTAATTTTCAAATATGATTTTTTTACATGTTTTTAAAAAACTTTGGAGGGTTTTCTAAAAATTTTCAATTAGATGTTTTCTTCAAGTGGTGCTCCAGAATCAAAAACTGTTTTTACATAATTTCCATGTCTACATCTTATTTTTTCATGACACTCCTGTTAATTATTTAATCTTTTTATTTAAAAAAAAATAGCTATTGATAATAAATATGACTACTCAATATGTTTTCTGTTTATATTTTTTTTTAGTTTTGAGGCTTCGAAATGTTTGTTTTCAATTTCAGGGAAAACAAACATCTATAACAAGAAATATTTTTATAGTAAAACAAATATTGTGATTCCATAGTATAAACAAAAAATATTATTTATTTTATTCTATTTATTTCAATACAATGGCTCATCTTTAGGTAGAACCTATACGGAACATATACTATTTGGTTTTCAATTAGGAATGGTGGTTCAGAATGAAAGTAAAATTAAGCATTACAAAGTATATAATATCCCATAATTTGAATAGAACAAAAATGTTTTTGAATAGAAAGTTAGTTTAGAAAATTTAACATTGAAAATTAAAAAAAATTTAGGTAATGTTGAATATTGAATATATTGAATATCCTGTACATTTTGAAGAAACTATTTTCCATTCGATAGAATATTTGGAAACATTTGAGGTATTGTCAAGTAAAATTTTTCATTTTAATAATCTTTTTGGCCCTATAAAAATACTCTATAAAGTGAATTATAGTATGAAAATCAGAACTATTTAAATACTGTTTAGAAATTTTGTTTTATTCAATTTACCCAGTACAAACACTGCTTCTTTCGAAATTAAGAAGGTATACCTTTCAAAAAAACAGAATAATTCTTATTTGCTAGATTATTGGCAGGGGCTTGAGGTTCGAAGATTGCGGAATTGCTTAAACACACACAAACTTGATATTGAGATAGCTATTTAAGTAACGCTATATAATTGATTGTAATTTTGAAAAAATTGATCTTTACGAAGATACAGATGAAACATAAACTACTGCAATCAATGTTTAAAAATATTTTTTAGGAAGACACTATATATGGCTTGCATTTTTCATGCTAAGCCTATGGCCATGTGTATGTGGTGTGTTTGAACGTTTTCTATATTGTCTGGACTATTCATGGTTATTGAAAACCATATACTCTTTGATTCTGCAATTCAAAAGCCCAGGCACTAGGTGAACATTAAATATTAGATATTAGGATCGTTTTGCGACAGAATAACATACATTCAAGTCAACTCATTTCTATTGTAATTTTAGGTTGAGAGGAAACTTCTAAATTGAGAGAGTTTAACGGTCAGTATCCAATCAAAGATTAATTCTTGCATTACAACTGGTAAAAAATATGTCTTTACTTCAAATATGTCACGTACAAATCTTGTATGTAGGTGTTAGTCTCAAAATTCCAATTCTGCAACATTTTAGTTTGAAGTAAACTAATTAATGCTGGATTAAAAATATTTAAGTAAATTTAATTTTTCAAGGCATTTTTGATGCTATAGAAGCGGCTCATACCGTCTTGTTTTTATGTATCATTCATTTCTCTCATTCGTTTATAGTGTTTATTCCCTTTTGCACGTGACTATTTTGAATTAATTCATGCCTTTATTTTTGTTTGAAGTTTATAGATGATTTTAAAAAGGGATATCTTTTGAGACTCCAACCACAACTTAAGTTCAAAATATAACACTGACTCCTTTCGAAAGTAGATATTTTAGTGGTATACCGGAAATTATTTAACTGAACTTTATAACTTCAATATCAGAAAGGTTTCTAACTCTCCCATATTAACCTAATATTAATTATTTCACGAGGAACCATAGAAAAGATGCTATTCTGAACTTAAGCATAATAACATTGTAATATGGCTTTTTGGATCCCACAAGCAATACAGAGAAGGTTACTTTTGCACATTTTGCAAAAAATTTCACTTTTATCCAACATAGACGTTTCAAACTTAGATGTGTCATTAGGATCAAGCTCAAACTTTACATTCCATGATTTGGATTTGAATTTTGAAGATATACCCGCCTTGTTCGGTAAATTCGAATTCAAATCAGGTGTGATAAAAGAGCTGGATGTAAATTTAAAGGTATCTGGTGAGTTGTCTTTTGAGGGAAAGGATATTGTGATTAATGTGAAGCCAGTTGATGAAACTGCTGAGGTCGATGAATCAGGAACATTTTCTTTGGCAAAAAGCATACATGACCTAACCAATTCCATTATTAATTCATCTTTATTGGATGATCAAATTTCTCAAGGAAAAGAGGTAAACAATCCCAATATGGAAAGGGGATGTTCCAGGATTGATGCGAACAAGAAATATAAGAGTGAAGATTTTACTAGCACTGATGAGGATATAAATGCAGAATCAGAAAATTCAAGTGATGACAGTTCAAATACTAATTATTCCAAAAATAAAGAAGGAGGGACCATAAATTCCATGAAAAATAAAGTCTTCGAAACTTTCTTGTCCAAATTATCAATCAGTTTGAAAAACTTAAGAATACGGTTTCTTTTAACTTCAGATAATTACATTGAAATGATCATTAATAGTTTAGAACAAAATACTATCCACAATGTGCTGAGAATAATTGATCTTACTGAGGTTAGTATACACTACGGATTGAAAAATGATATTTCATGCATTGTGACTAATACTGATAACGAACCAGGCCAAGATATGTTCATGTCAACAAGTCTGGAACAAAGTCCTATACCACAATCAGTGTATTTAAGTGCAATGTCAATTGTAGATTCTGAGGAACGTATGTCTGATAGTTTTAGTTCAAACGGAAATGAAAACGACAACAATGTAACAGAAATAGCTGGAAAAAAAGAAATAGTGTTGTTGAACTTGGATGAAGTGAAAATATCGTTTGAGGGAAGTCCTCTAATTGATGAAATTGGTGTGAAAAATTTGAGTCTTCAGTTTGGAACTTGTAGAATAATTTTGGATGAAATTAGCAATATCTCAAAAGAGTCGTTGCTTGTATTAAAGCAAATAGTTGAAGACATCGTTTCTGGTTCCAACAGTAAAAGTGACTGTGGTGACTTTGAAGGCACCGATGATGTTATTCGAGATAAATCCCAGGGAGGTGGAACACACAATGAACTAAAAAACTTACGGAGTTATAAAAGATTTCAAAACGAACAGGGCTCTTTAGAAGATTCTGTTATGACACTTTCGTTTAAGCGTTTACAGCTTTATTTGGATAAGGATCTTATTTTCACACTTTCCGAAATTACAGGAGAAAAATCTAGTGAGGCAAAGATAAGTTTGGATATAAATTCTCTCAAACTAGATGGAGTTAATACGTGTTTGATCCATCAGAATGTGCCAATTATCCAAGTTACTGGGAATGGAGATGATATATGCATTTCAATTACGGATGACATTGAAATAAATATATCACTTGATGTTATTGAACGTTTGTTTGATATACAAACTCGTATGAAGAGAATTTTTGGTATACTCCAAAGGAAATCAATTTGGCGAAATGTACAAAATTATAAGGATTCTGCAATCGGAAAAAAAACGTTTAGGAGCAAGATTATTTCATTTTCAGTACCGTTTGTTGGATATTCTATTTTGGTTGTCCTCGATCCTCTACGTGTTGTCTTACCTTTCGATAACATCAAGTGCAAGGCTATTCGGATATTCAAGAAATTTAATAAAACTTCGAAAACCATATTATATTTATCAAATTTTACTTTAAGGTCTCACAATTCACCTATGCAACACAACTCTTTCACATCTGATTTCAAGGAATCGCTGGTGTCCTCTAAAATTCTTGCCAAGATAGATACCATTGAGGTTTACCATGAGGTTAAAGAACTTATGAGTTGGATGGATGGTATCATCAAGTTTGTCTCCCATTTAGACTTCACTGACATCTATGATAAGAATGATAAGAAAAAATCATCTTACATGAAAAGAAGTGTCCGAATATTACAGTCTTCCAACATCATATTCAAAGATTCAGCAAAGGCTTCCTTTATAATGTTGGTCAATAATTTCAAGGTTTCAGTGAACAATGATGCCATTCCAGACTTAGGCACTATTGTATTTGATACCTCGGATATAATGTTTGCTATGTTAAAAAACTCAGAGTTTTTAGGGTTTGTTAGAGGTATTTCCATATCAAAGAATAATCGCACTAAGAATGAGCATGAGAAAATTGTTTCAGAAATTTGTA
The DNA here is from genome assembly GCA_030705145.1 of Hagleromyces aurorensis. Lineage (NCBI taxonomy): Eukaryota > Fungi > Ascomycota > Saccharomycetes > Saccharomycetales > Saccharomycetaceae > Hagleromyces > Hagleromyces aurorensis. The sequence goes on along the minus strand of JANIWU010000147.1, from coordinate 13,123 downwards.
CAGGAAATTCAGGTACTCCAAAAGTTGTATTCCAGACGAGAACTAATAAAATTAAAGTTTGCTTAGCACAACTTGAGCTTCTCTATAAAGCAAGATGGTTAGATATGGTTGGTAGCGATCCTTCACCTTCTGCCCAACTGGACTCGGATAAAAAGAATGATTCCATGACTAGTGGTGGATTTGCATTTTGTGTCGAAATTAAGATGATAAACTGTGCAATTAAACTTATTCCTTATAGAATTTATCCAGCACTAGTTTTGATTCTGGATAGTTTCGTACTGAATATCAGGCTATTAAATTTTGAAATAAATTCCAGACTGAGTGACGGAACTTTGATGTTAATTGATGATTATAGAAATATTAAATCTCTACGAAAAAAGGTGCCAACATCTTTAGTGAATGTTTTTGCACACCAAGGATTTTCCGCTATTGGTCGTATTGATGGAGTTAGTATAAACTTTCGTCAAAAATCAATGATGAACAACGTTAAAATTTTGTTTGAACAACTTAACCTTTCCCTTTGTGCAGACTCTGCACAAGCAGTAATTCAATTAGTAATAGATTTAAGAAATCCACTTTCGTTCCCTGATGATATCAAATATAATTATTCTGATTCTCAAAGAAATGCTGATATATTTTCAGGTATAGATTCGTCATTTTTTGAAAACACCCATATTACACAAGTAAAATCTGACCTCCCAGAATCGATTGAAGTTATTTCGCTTGATGAGGACTTTTTGGACGAAATTGGTAGTATAGGGTCAAATAGTAATGATAGTATAGGAGCAGGCCTATCAAAAAGTTCAAAAACTTTTGATCACACATTCATCCATCTGGAAGAGAATTACCTTGATCAAGTAACGGTAGTAGATGCCGAACCTTCTCTGTCTGAATCTGGGAGTATAAATACCGACATTAAAATCGAAGGTGGAAAAATTGCAATCAGACTATTTGATGGATATGATTGGAAATATACTAGAAACTCCATTTTAAACGTAATCAGAGAAGTGGATAGCAATCTTAGATTTGTGAAAAATTATGGGGACACAATAGAACATGAGAAAAGTTTGGAATCTACTGTGTTTCAGTCCATTCATATTTCGGCTAAAAAAGCTGATTCTGCAGATGTCGTTGGGAGAGTCAATGAAGAACTACATGGAGAACCAAGTTTACCAAGTACTTCTATCAAACCTAATTTACGACCTTCTAAAATGCATAAACTCTCTCTCAATATCGAAGGATTTTGTACAAGGTTTACAGGATTTTCGGGGAAAGATTCATCCAATCAAAACTCTTCCAATATAACCAATGTTGTAAATGAGACAATAATATCAGTAAAAAAGTTCGATGTTATTGATAATGTTCCCACTTCAACTTGGAACAAGTTCGTAACCATATTAAGGCATGAACAATGGCCTCAAAATAGCCCAATGTTTCAAGTTTCCATTCAGAATGTAAGACCTGTAGATTATTTGGTTGCAGAAGAAATGATAATTGACTCTAAAATAGCACCGCTTCGTCTTCATATTGATCAAGACACATTGGATTTTTTAATTAGATTTGGAGAATTCAAAGATAAACGATTTGATTTGATTGACGAATATCCTGTGGATATTTTTATTCAAAAATTTACAACCAATACGATCAAAATTAAACTAGATTATAAACCTAAAAAAGTTGACTTTGTCGGATTGACTTCTGGTCGCACAACAGAACTAATGAATTTCTTTATACTTGACGGTGCTAGCTTTGTTTTGAAAGGCGTTAAACTATATGGAATAAAAGGGTTTGATGATCTCAATGAACTATTAAAGGGTATTTGGACACCAGATATTACTTCTAAGCAATTGGGTGGTGTCCTTGAAGGTCTAGCACCGGTCAAGTCTATAGCGGCTATTGGGACAAATGTTAAAACCTTGGTGTCAGGCACATTAAAGGATTACAAAGAGGAACAAAAATTAAACCGCAGTTTAAATACAGGCTGTCAGATATTCCTTAAAACAACTACTGGGGAATTTGTTAAGCTTGGGGTTCAGTTAGCTTCGGGAACACAGCTAATATTAGAAAGCACTGAAAAACTTTTAGGTGGTCAAGGAATAGAAGGTAGAGCCCTTAATATTGGTGAATCCCTTTTGGATATTGAAAAATATATGCAGGAAGATCAATTGCTAGGTGGGAGCAACCCAAAAATTTATGGTAATCAACCGACAGCCTTAGTGATTGATACTAGTAAAGTTGAAAGTGAAAAGCCAAGGATTGTAAGTTTGTATGCTGATCAACCACTAGATCTGCATGCTGGGCTGGAAGACGCTTATTTGGCACTTGAAAAGCATATGAAAATAGCATATAAAACACTATGGCATGTTAAGGACGGCATTGAGGAGACTCGTCCTAGTACAGTTGCTGTAGCGATAACTGTGGCGAAAACTGCGCCAGTTGCCGTAATTCGACCTCTGATTGGTGCTGCGGAAGCTGTTGTTAAGACTTTGCAAGGACTATCAAATCAAATTGATGAAAACCATGTTGATGAGCTAAATGATAAATATAAACCAATCAAGAATCAAAGAAAATCTTGAATACTGAGTGAAAGCTGCAATTTGTCTATTACCGTACATAAGTAACCTTCTCAAAGTTTATAGAATACTAAATTATTTGTACTTTTATACGAGTACTGTCAATAAATCTGTTGGTGTCACTGATGCAGATTAAATAGTAACCGTGAGCTAATTAGGAAGTTTACAAGAAAGAGAACATTGGGCTTGAGAAAAAATCTTTTGAGATTCAATTGATTCGGTTCCGGATAATAAACCGTGCTTATTACAGGCAGCATTGAGAAATTTTGTTTTGTTTTCCATAAGAACGCGTACATCAATAGAATAGTTCCTGTTTACATTTGCATCGGTTTAGACTATAGCCCATTAAACATCAAGTGGTGAAAGAAGTTACTTCTTCGAGATAATAACGGAGTATAGCCAGTTATTTGGAACAGTTTGGTCTTATTTTTATTGGGCCAAGACACTTTGGGGTTTTTTGTTGCGGAAACTATGCAAACAGCCAATTCCTTTGATAATAATGCCAGTTTGGATTATACGATGACTGTTAATAACAGGACAAGCCTCGAAAGGCCAGCACGGAAAATATGTGCCAAATGCAATAAGGTAATTGTACAGACTAATCGGGACGGTAAAAATACACTAAAGGCTCTAGGCAAATATTACCATGAAGAGTGCTTTAGATGTTTTGACTGTTCTGCCCTTTTGAAACCGAAGTATTTTCCATTTGAAATAGAAACTACCAAAGAAACAGTATTACTGTGTCAGTATGATTATTTCAAACGCCATAAGCTTTTGTGTCATGTTTGTGATAAGCCATTGCGAGGATTATACTATACGGCATTTGGAGAACGATATGATGAGGAACACTTTTGTTGCTCCATATGTAAGGAACCATGTGGAGTCAAAAAGTGTTTCATGCATGATGACAAATTGTACTGCAGATACCATTTTCTTAAATTTTTTTCAAAAAGATGTAGCGGCTGCCATTACCCAATTTCCGATCAGTATATTGAATTCCCAAAAGGTGATAAAATTTATTGCTGGCATCCTGAGTGTTATGGTATATATAAATACTGGCATGTTAATTTATCAAGTGAGTCATTGGGAATACCTCCATTACCGAAAGTGGCGTATAAAGATTCCTTAGATTATAATATAAACCCCACACCAAATGAAATGGAAGGGCGAATGCAGGCATTTAGTTCCATTCTTTCGAAGACTTGGTCAGTTCTCTACAGATTTGAAGAGGAAATGGCAGCAACAATATCTGATATGTTTCAATATCTGACAAGTAACGATCAGATTAAGGGCTTGAAGGCCACTGCACTGTTTGTTTTAAAACTAGATTGTCTATTCAGAGGTCTTTCACAATTTAATGCTTTTGATAATAAAAGTTCGGCTTTAAGTGTGGATAATGCGGGACGTAGTAATGAAAATTTGCATCCTAAATACTACAAATTTCCAAGGAATTTAACCACGAAGATAATGATACATTTGCAATTACTGAGAAAATTGAATTCAGAAGATCGAGAAAATAAGATGATCCTGTCGTCGTTTATGTCTATAATCACTGGGTTGGCGCATTTTTTAAAATTACTTATAAGATATGGATTGTACTTGGCACTTGAAAAAAATAAAGAAACACATTCTTCCGGTGCCCTCATCCTATTTTTAAGGGAAATAGAAAAAAACGAAAGCTATACAAAGGATCCATTTTCATATATTCATGTTCCAATCAATGCAACAGACAATTGCCATAGCTGTGGTAAGTATATTCAGGAGCAATGCATCCAGTTTCATGAGCTACGATGGCATATAGACTGTTGTAAATGTTCTCAGTGTGGAAGTACCATAAAAGCAGATGATTTGTCTGAATCAACATTTAATAAGTCATTAAATCGCTTATATTGTTATGCCTGTTCTTTAAATGATCCAGCTTCGGTATTGGGATTGAGATATGTCACCAGCTTGGCGCAATTGATATACTTACTGAAAATTGCTTTAGTGAAAACAAAAGCGGTAATGGAAGTGCAATTGCAAACTACTATAAAAAACAATCAACATTCATACCAAACGAAAAATTCCATGACGACTCAGACCTACATACGGACGTTGAATGATATAAAAAGGTTAAGATCCAGACGCGAAAGTGTGAAACTTGCTGAGGATAAACAAAATGCAAGAAAATCAGTCGTTTTAGAAATTCCTGAAGGAGATGTTACTACCAGTAATTATTCAAATAATAAAAGTCTCGTAATCAAAACAGATCCTGAAAATCTGCCTAATCAAGTATCGGAAACTGTTTTCAATAATAAGAGGTCCTTAACCTTAGATGATATTTCCCGAATTGTGGCGGCAGAGCAAGCGAGGGAATTGCGACCCAACGCATTTACTCATTTCAAAAAAATAAAAGAGACAGATGATGATCCCATCACAGTGATAAACAAAAAAAATGGTCTTTATTATTCCGAAATTCGTGAAAATGAATATACACTACTGCGTTTGATTTCGATCGCCCTTTTATCGGAAGAAAAGTTGTTTGGGAGAGAACAATTTGATTTGCAGAGAATAGTAAGCGCTGTTGTAAGGTCTGAGAAACAGAAGTCTTCGAGCAATTTTTGGATTAAAATGAAAAATGTAATGAATAAAGAAACAAAGAGACCAATTTCTGTCAAGGTTTTTGGTACCCCTATTGATATACTATGTGAGAAATGGGGTACTAAATCTGATTTAGGGGTTGGTCCCGCAAAACTCACCATCCCAATATTGGTGGATGAATTAATATCTTCTTTGAGACAAATGGACATGTCGGTAGAGGGTATTTTTCGGAAGAACGGCAATATTAGAAAGCTAAGGGATCTTTCCACATCAATTGATGAAAACGCTCCAGATATTCCTGATCTATCCAAAGAGAATGTGATACAATTATCAGCACTACTCAAAAAGTTCATTAGGGAGTTGCCGGATTCTATCTTGACAGAGAACTTATACAATGCGTGGATTAGTGCGGCCAGGGTAAAGACGATGGGAGATAAACAAAGAATAATAAGTCAAATTTATGGTGCTCTTCCATATTATAATCGAAATGTTCTAGAAGTTTTGCTATCATTTCTGAATTGGACATCTTCTTTTTCACATATTGAGAACGAAATTGGATCAAAAATGGATATCCACAATCTATCCACTGTTATTACTCCAAATATTCTATACTTGCCTAACCAAACAATGACGACTGTGGGTTCAGAGTCTTTGGAGAATTTCAATGATGGATTTGCCCAAAATGAGGGGGAAAACTACTTTTTAGCCATTGAAATTGTCGACTTTCTGATCACACATAATGAGAGCATGGCAATAGTTCCAAAATACATGGAGTCTTTGCTAAAAGAAGTTCAAATGCAACAACTAGCTGATTTTGCAAGCATACAGATATTTATCAGGGAAAAACTAAGTCAAAGTCGTATTGATTTTTCGGAGTTCGATACGTTGGCTCCTACTATGAAGCATTCTACCTCACAAGTAACTCAAAGCGAGTTTAAGAAGGACAATAGGAATATGTAACACTCTTTACATTTGTAATATTAAGCAACTTAGATTTACCTCTTTGATTATTTGAGCTCAAATCAATCGTGACTGATTCATGGGAGGAACCAACAACAAATGAGATAGGTTGAGATGAAGATGGAAGATTGGTTAGTTTGTAATGGAGAGAGAAATGTTGAAGCGTTTTCAATTTTTGACTTGTATTTTGCAATCCTCAAGGTATAGGAGGTATAAGGGAGCTCGAAAGGCATAATAATTTGTTTGAATTTAGGACCAAATATGCCCTGGTAGAGAGCATAAGTGACATTCTTATAGAACTAATTTCGTATGTTGCGATATTCTTGGACGAGACAGGACATTCCCGTCACGGCAGCCAAGACGTCATCGCCGGCCTACAGTCAAGAAAGGCATGCGCAAAATCACTGGCGTGTTTTAGCATATTGCAATTTGCTTCACATTCGTTAGGTATAAACCAAGTCCTACATAAAAGGTAGCTCCTTGTAGTTTTCTCTATATCTATTTGTCTTCTGGAGAAGTGACTGGCCATGTGTAGGGGTGCTTCTCTTGCAATTGGTACTTGTGTTTCTCCAAGTAGTCCTTCAAGCCTGCTGGGCCTCTTGAGCCATATGGATAGATCTCTGGTTGTGGGCTGTCTTGGCCTTCCAAGTACTCTAGCAGTGGAGTGAACAGCTTCCAGCTGACCTCCAATTCATCGTCTCTGACGAAGTTGGAGTGGTCACCCAACAAAGCGTCCCTGATTAGCACCTCATAGGCTTCTGGGATCCAGTAGTCCTTGTATCTCGAAGAGTAGGTCAAGTTTAGATCGGTAACTTGAGTCTTGTTGCTTAGACCAGGGGTCTTGGCGTTGAACTTCATGTACACAGACTCGTTTGGTTGGATTCTGATGACCAATTCGTTGTTTGGAATGTCGTTGAAGACACCGGATGGCACAGCTTTGTATTGCAATCTGATCTCGACCTTGCCCTCGTTGAGCGCCTTACCGGCACGCATGATGATTGGTACACCATCCCAACGCTCGTTCTGGATCTTGAAGGCCAGAGCGGCGAACGTGATACACTTGGAGTCCTTCTTGACGGTCTCGTCGTCCAGGTAGGAGGGCTTCGTGCCGTCCTCGGAACGGCCGTACTGGCCGACAAGGATGTCGTTGACGTCAATTGGGGCCATGGCCTTGAGCACCTTGACCTTCTCGTCACGCACGGACTCTGGGTCGAAAGAGACCGGTCTGTCCATGGTGGCGAGCGTCAGCACTTGCAACAAATGGTTCTGCATGACGTCTCTGATTATGCCGATTGTGTCAAAGTATCCACCACGGCCCTCAGTGCCGAAGGGCTCTTTGAAGCAGATCTGGATGCTCTGGAGGTTGTCCTTGTTCCAGGCGGCGTTCAAAAAGGTGTTACCGAACCTCAGGACCAGCAGGTTCTTGACCATCTCCTTGCCCAGGTAGTGGTCAATTCTGTAGATCTCCTCCTCCTTGAAGAGAGGGGCGAGGTCGGCCTGCAGCTGCCTGGCGGTCTTGAGATCACGGCCAAAGGGCTTCTCGACGATCAACCGGGTGACGCCCTCGGTGGCGTATAGCAGCTTCTTGATCTGGCGGGCAACGCTCAAAAAGACGCTTGGTGGCAGTGCGAAGTAGAAGAGTCTGTGGGGCTGCTTGACCTTTCTGGAGGCCTCGAACGCCTCAATTTCCTTTCTCAACTTGACATAGCCGTCGTCGAGGTCGTAGGCACCGTGGACGTACTGCACGCGCTTGAAGAACTCCTCGACCTTCTGGGTGTCGGAGGCGCCGTTGGGCTTCTTTAGGTGTGGCTCGATACGGGCGCGCAGGTCAGCCTTGGAGAGTTCGGAACGGGCGTAACCGAAGATCTGCGTGCTGGGGTCTAGGTAGCCCTCGCGGAAAAGGCCGAACAGGGCAGGGAACGTCTTCTTCTTGGCCAGGTCGCCGGAGGCGCCGAACACGACGATGACGGTGTCCTTCTCGAACTGGACGGGGTTGGTCATTGCGGTGGGAGCGATTCGATGTGTGGTGGGGGCGTGTGCTAGAATTGACTACCGGGTGACGGGTGTACGCGGTTCTGAAGGAAAATAAGCCACTTGGTGATTGGCAAGAGTCTTGGATTTCCTGGAGGGTGTGCGGAAGAGGGCAACTTGCAATTGCGGCCCAGGGTTACGGCTTCTTGGGCTCTGTATTATATAGCCTTGCTTAGCAAGGGTGACACTAATGGATCACTAAGTCGTATAGCCCTAGGCCAGGGCTAAGGCAGCGCACACGGTATGGGGGCGGATGGCATTATTAATGTTGTACTAACTGGCCAGAGTGCGGTGTGCGGGCCGCGGCGGACACCGGAGGGCACCTGAGGGCGGTGGAGGGCGCGCAGAGGGCAGGGCGACGAAAACCTTATTTCGCGGTGCGCCTGGCGCCTGGGCTTCAGGGCTGGAATAGGGGGCCGATGAGCAAAGCAGGAGCCGTGTTAGGGGGCGGACCGGGTAATGGAACGCGTGTCGATTTGGCGGGAAAAAAGGACGCGGAGAAGCGGCCGCAGCGCGCGGCGCGCGGCGCCCAGGGCGGCGCCCAGAGCGGGCAGGCGTGCGTAATACCACGTGCCAGGACTGTCCTCCGCCGGAGGGTGGCGGCGGCGCTGCGGACGGAGCCTGGGGACGGCAGCGCCGCAGAGACCGTCCCCGAGCGCCGATCGTGTCCGACGGGCCGTCAGGCGCCGAAGTTGCTGAAAACCGGCTACATTCTTCTCGAGACGCGCCAGGAGCCAGGGGCCGCGTCCCAAAGTCTTTGCGCCGCTCGTGGAGAGCGGAGCGCGGAACGAAAAGCTTATTTAAGGCGGGCGAGCGGCCACAGTGGCGGTGGCGGTGGCGGCTGTTAGTATATACCGTCCAAAGTGATGGCACATATTAGTGGCCGTGGCGGGGACCGCCTGGCTTACAAGCCGCCGACGGCCCGCCGACGGGCCTGGCAATAGCACAGATGGGTAGTAAGCCTCTGCGATGCGGCTACGGCAGTCGGTCCTGCAGAGTCGTCCTGCTCTGGAGCCCAGAAGGTTCGCGGAGTGTACGTAGCCAGGTCTTGAGGGCTTATGTTGGCCTCTTTGTAGAGCTTAGGAGCTTTGCAGAGCTGAAGAACGACTTTGCACAGTTTGTGCCGGACTGACAGGCAAAATACAATGCGTCTTTTGGCGGTTTTTAACATACTGAACTACCTCTGGGCACGCCCACGCCCCCCACGGCCCCATATCGATCCCGTCTTGTAGACTGCAGCTTACAATGGCGGTAGCCGAGTACTGTCAATTCTGACGGTAAACGTGCCGGCTCTTGAGCATCTGTAGACTGGCCGCACCGACCTCGTTTCATGTGATTCGGATTCGAGGCGCGGCGCTGGGTGCCGCTCAGCGTTTGTGCCGTTGTAGCTCTACCAGTGGTGTGTATCTCATTTTAGAATGCTGATAGTGTCTTGTGCATTTACTTTTCCTCTGTATTGTTCTTTTTGAAGGTCGAATAGTTTTATATTTTGTCATAAAGGCGAATTATTTGTATCCAGTTAAATGCTGCGCTGTGCGAGCATATTGAAAAGCTCAACATGAAAATAATAGAATCGAAGAACACCTACCGAAAAAAAAAGATGCATCGCAAAAGCTAAATATGCATCGCAAAAGTTAGAGATGCATCATAAAAATTAAATATGCACTGCTTTTCACACTACAATTACAGATACTATAAATAATTTCGAAAACCCCCGCAGGACGGCGATCCGTTTTGACAATGGCCGCCAAGCATCTGCAAACGGTGCCGCCAAGATGCCGCACGCACCCAGCACCTCCATACCACAGGGTAAACTTTCCAATTCCGATTGAAAGAGAAATAGAGGCATCAATTGGGGTGTCCGAGCCTCGCCGCGCAGAAACAGGGCAAACACTGCTTGAATGGTTGATTTTATCCACAGGAGCAGCTCCATTGCTTCATCACGAGCATTCCCTGCTTCGCAAAAGCTCCCTTCACAAGTTGCCCAATACCAATTCCATTATTTCAAACCATGTCTGCTCAGATAAGCCGCCAATCTGAATAGTAATCACCATCAGTCTGAATAGTAATCACCATCAGTCTGCAATCTCCTTGTAGCTCCAGGGTAAATACTTCCAAATTCCATTGAAACGGAATAGATACTTCTATTCGGGTAACAGAGCTTCCGTACAGCTCCAGGGCAACAGCCAACCCTGCTGAATTTCTCCACAGGAGCACCCCCACTTCACCAGCCACTGAAAATCAAGTTTATTCAGTGCTAGATGGCAGCAATGACGCCACCCAGAACAAAGTGCTGGACCATTGTTTGGCCCGTTACTCGGATTTGTTTGTTTGGCCAACATGTGTTCTTTGTTGTCGACCCATCACGCCCATGCTTCTGTTTGTTGCATCAGGCACACTTTTTTTGTTTGGCTGCATTTCCATTATTTGTCAACAACCGTGTTGTCAAACATCGGTTCAGGTAAATAAATGAACACGAAAATCAAGCAAGCCCCAACTGGCTCCAGCCATCACATGCTGCTGTGGCCGTATCGTATCATTCAAATCAAAATTTTCAGTCCTTCACCATTTATTCCCTACTGTCAAAAGATCGCTGCTTTCCGCTTCGATCGGGTTGAATTCATACTTGTATTCCTTGTCAGGGAGCTGAGAGTTCAGCGGGTCAATCTTTGGCAGCTTCGCATACTTTTCATTCAACTCCTGTGCCAAGTTTCGGCGCTTCAAACTGTTAGATTCTCCGTTTATCAAGCCTCCACCATTTATGCATCCGTTTGGACATGCCATGACCTCTATGAAGTCGGTGTTATAAGGGCTGGCCTGAGGGCGCTGCACAGCGCTCGCCTTGGCAGCGTCACCTCTCCTCTTTCGCAGCACCGCGATATTCCTTTTCTTCGTCGATCCGTTCAGTTGTCTAACCATGTTCTGGATGTTTCTGAAACCATAAAGCTCACTCGACGAGCCCAGCACTTCATCATTTGGGCCTAACACTCGATATTCAACAACATCAGAGTTACGCCCTTCCAGCTTCTGTAAGCGCGATGATTCTCCATTGATCCTTTGCACGGCTAAAGCGTATTGATACGAATATCCACCGGAGCTAGACCCTTCATTGGAAACCCAATGTTCCCCCGGGTTCCATCCCTTGTCTCGCGGGCACATAGATATCAGCTTGTCACCTATTTCTTGCGGATCACATCGGTACTGTGGAAAATCTACTTCCAATTCACCAAACATAGTAACTAACTCTCTGGGCGTGATCACACAGTCTACTTCCATTTCTCCATCTGGCCGCGATGCCTCCAGTTTTTTGTCAAAGCAAGGCATGATAGTCAAGTGGTATATCTTCTCGTTGATCCGGTTGGCCGTATCCTTCAACAGCGAGCCTGTAATCTGCTGCGGAGATTTGACATTAAGCAACATCGGAACCAGTTCTGGTTTGGTCTTTTCCGCATATAAGACAAATCCAGGACAAACCGCACTTAGTAAGGGTCCCTTGTAATCTGTCGATCCATTCTCCTTGGCCTCTTTGTTCTGTAAAAGCTTGGAAACTGTCAAAGCAATCGTCTTGTTCCGTCCTACCTGTGTACCCACAAAATAACTGCATTTGAAATACTGCTGAAAGAAGTTCAAAAGAGTCACATCGAACTCTTCAATTTCCATATGGAAATAATTTGCTAACGACAATCTACTCTGTGGTGAAATGCTTACTGCCAACTTGTAGCCTTCATCTGACTTAATCTTCCAGTTTTCTAAGAATACTGAATGACTTTGACGACTCAACAGTATTTCTTCACTCGAGGTGATGCACCCAGCACAGGCCAGACAATCTTGGAGAGTGATGGACACCTTCTCTGGTTCACTTGGCTCAATATCAACTTCGTATTCCCCATCAGGAACATTCGATTTCTTCTCACTTTTAACTTGGGTTGGCTTAATGCACGCTACGCTGGGCGTTATAAAGTCGTTCAAATCCTCCTCCGATAATAGTGCACTCATCGCCACGTACTCTCTGGACTCTTATCCAAAAAACTAATCTATCAAATTCAATATCTATGTCCTGGCAGAGCCTCTATCAACTTCTTTGACCATCAATATGTGACGGTTATATATTATTTCCTATACAGCAAACTCTGGCGGTCATTTTAGTCATCTCATCACTAGTTAAGATTTACTTTTATTACTTCACGTGACGTGTAGCTACAAAATAGGTGAGACTTCATTGCATTTGGTATTTGAATTATGTTCTGTGTTGAATACAAATAACGAGTTATCTTTACTTTTGCCTTACTCAGATACAACAGATTCAACATAAAAGATTTATTCTTGTTCTAATCATTAATATGAAAGCTAGAAGTGGCCGGTCGGTAGAGACCTACCGTTTCCTTGAGGAAGAACCAGCCTCTTAGATCATGTATTATAACATTATTTGTGAGATAACTGCACAAAAAATGCGGCAGTGGAATCAATTGATGTATATTACTCCATAAGCCATTGGACTAATTTTGATTGTAGACAACATTTTGTAAAAACGACTTCAGCTGTCCTGGACGTAAAATAATGGACAGTTTACCATTTTTTTTAGAACCAAATATAAAGTCAGCAAGGGCACCATTCATTTCTTCTTATTTTGGAGTAGGTGACAATCAAATTTAACAAGTCGCCTAAGTTCCTACTTGGCTTCTTTTCTATGCACCTCTGAATTTCCAATCCTAGACACGGACAGAACGCTGCTTGCTGTAAAAGTGAGACTGATGGCCGGGTTCCATTCAAATAATATTTTCCCATCACTTTTCACTGTGATTCTCTAGTAAGAGAAAGGTGAGACGAACACTCGCTCTAACTACAGCTACCACAGCAGGTATCACGGCCTATATATAAACTCTTTTGTACAATACCATTTATTAGACATGGTTTCAGAAAGTTTTGTTGTAATGTCAACTGGATAGTAGGTATCAATAATGTATAGTGGATGCCTTGAA
>JANIWU010000146.1:0-18167 GCA_030705145.1 Hagleromyces aurorensis | reverse complement strand
AGTCAGTTGGTTAAATTGGATGGTGTGCGTTTGCGGAATAGGGAACTTGTAATGTTTTGATGCCAGAGTGATAATTTCGTGATGATTTAACTTTTTTGGCACGTGAGATATCGGGTTCGAATATCTACATCATCCGTGACAATGCGGAACCACGCAACTGTGCAGGAGATGAGAACTCCCACTGTACAACAATTGAGCCTAAATTCCAAGCCTGGTCCTTCGTGTTGTTCTTTTGCTGAGAAACCCTTTCTCTCGGTATTTTAAACGGTCTTTTGCTTGTTTCTAAGGTCCTGCGGGCCAGTCTTGCACATATTGTGTGATTCATATATTTTATACGACTTCAACAGAGGTGTAATGCAAACGGCTTTTCTCCACACCAAAGACCGTTTTACCTGTAAGGCGAATGGTCAGATGCTTAAATTCTTTATGGATTAAGATTTTTTGGTTCATATACGCAGCTGACGTTCCACTGAGGGTATCTTTCGGCAGATCAACCGGGTTCACATTGTACAAAGGCAAAATTCGGAAACAAGTTGCTACTTCAACTAGGTTCATGGACGGCTAGTCATGAATGAGCTCAGTCCAACGTATCATCGTCTTATCTTGTTATTACGAATCTGGGCAATTGTATACACCCATATGCGCAAGATTCATTTGTATGTATAATTGTTCCAAATTCCGAATTTACACTCTTAAACTGAAGCTTACACTCTACAAAGAGAACTTTAGACAATTGATCAAGCAGGCCTTCCGAATGGAAATCCAAACCCTCTAGACGAGTTTTCATTCCTGCCTAGAAAGTCTCTAAATTTTCATCCGATGTTCTCTGGCATGAGAACATTGGGTTCGTGCTAGGAATCTGGAGCCAGAGTCTAGACCCTATTTTCAACGTGTTCAGACAGCCATGGGGGGCATAACATCCCCCTACAAGCCCATATCTTTAGTAAAGAACCAGGCACTGGCCCAAATCATAGCTTTAACATTATTTTCGTATATATATCGGGCGCACGCCTATTGTTCATGAGCGATTGTCGCCAAAAACGCGTTGCCCAATGTTGGCCTAGTCGTATTGTCCATGTCTCAGATTCGTTTCACACGTGTTTCATTGTTTTAGTCTGTCATGATGAAACACTGCCACCACAACGTGTTTCGCATGTATATAAAGTATTCCCGCTCTGTCTCTTTTTGGGATATCCCCGTTCGAGCCACAGAGAAAGGTCGGCGGCTATGATCACGTGAGTGCCGTTTCAAATATATGAAATGGGATCCTCCACACTGTGGCTCGGGTCTCAGCGGAAGGACATTGTCAGGATGCTTAAATAAGAGGCACAATTCCGCGTTGCTGCTTAACTGTTGCGACCATAAGCGGTGATTGGAACACTATGGGGCTCTAAGCTGTCCTAGCTAGGCTTTTACTTTTCTAGGTAAAGACAATTTCCCTGCAGAGCAATTGCCTAACCCTACTGCTGTCACTCAGCACTGCATTTGCTCTAGAAGATTGCTCTAGAAGATCGTCTATTGTGGAGTGTTCGTTGTGGTGAACCCTATACAAAAAAAATAGCCTTCCAAAACTATATATAGAAAAGGTTACAAAAGAGGGCATTCCCTAAGAGAGCTATGGTTCTACTGAATTACTGAAAGAAGCATTTTCACTGTCTAAACCTTCGAATAGATTGCGCTGATCGCAGGCCATGGCTATATAAAGGGAAGAATACAAGCTGGCTTTTTCAAAAAGCATCCTGTAATGCGCAACAACGAAAGAGACCTTAAACCCAATTAATAAAACTCCGGTAACAATCACATTGTATTCTAGATTAAATTCCGAAAGTTACAGACGACAAAAATACTCCGTTTTCATGCCAAGGCAATTATATTTCAAAAGTATATGCTATAATAGGTCATCGCTACCAATACTGCTCAGAGATGTGTGAAAATCTCATTGGGAAAGACAGGGCCCTTTTAAAATCAACACAGCTATTTTAAGAGTAATTCTGTTATGCGAATCGTATGTAACTCCCATTTAAGACTATGGAATCACTCTATTGTTCCGTATAAAACGATATTTTCACGCGGTATTGTCATTAATAGAGATGGCTGGCTTGGCGTGGGCGCATGGGCCCGTTCCCATAAGCGTCAGAAAATACAGGCTGGCAAAGCTACGGAACGGTATAGCAAACAAGGAATGCTAACTGACAGTTGTCATCGTATTAATATGGTCCATGTTTCAGAACACTATAATGAGGAATTTCCTGTCGTACTTAGCGTGGCTCCATAACGAGCCTATTCTTGGTTAAACCCTTCACAAAGCCATGGAACGACAAGAAGGGATTATAAGAGTGGTTGATTTGAGCGGCGATGGTATCTACAGGCCGATTTTGAGTAAACGGTCCTCTGCAAGGTTTTCCCGTCAGTCAAGGTTAGAGGAAAGGCTTTCCAGTTCCTTACCGAGTTCTAGGAACCGCACCGACTTACACATGCCCAGCAATGACTCAAGAAACGTCAAAAGATCATCAGAAAGCAGTCTGGATATTGCATATTCGATGGTCTCGCATGATACGTTCAATCGGGCAATGGGGCCAGATCCAAGGGCTAGGCGCACAGAGATGATTATGGTTGAAAATGCTAGTCTGGAGTCGCACGACTCTTACAGACTGCCAACTAACGCTTATACAAGTGGGATCAGGACTGCCCCACTTCCAGATAGCTCCCCGGAGCTCACGAAAAGGCAGGCTCCTTTGCAACAACAAGAAGAGGATATAATGAGCTCTGTGTCTCAATGGGACGTATACAGAAGAGAATCGATGAAACCTAGGACAAAACCACCCATGAAGACTGTGCCAATACGACCTGAACACCAGATGAATATATCAGAAATGCACCACGTAGAAGTAAAGCAAAAAAAGCCGAAACTATGGAACTCTCTATTCAGGCAGTCTTCTATAAGAAGAAAGGATTTCACCAACAAAGATGAACTGAAGAAATTCGAGAAAAACAAGCAGTTTATCTTTCACAGAGGTTTTTTTACTAGATCGAATAGTCTTTCGAAGCAAAAACTTCCGAGTAGAATTCCAAAACTGCACAAGAGAACTGGATCTAGGTTTCGGTCGGAGACAGAGCTAAACGCCATTACCAAATACATTGATTTGGGGTCTTTCTTCCTAGATGAAGTGATATCGTCAAAGTCAGTGCGATTTTTCGACGTTAAAAATATTTTGGCCGCAAATCCATCAATAATAAACCATGTAACTTTGCCATTAGCAGAATACGCAACGTTCAAAAAAAGAACGCACACCATAAGAAGAAAGCTATCATATAAAAAAAGTCATGTTAACACTAACAACGATGCATCAACAAAACCTTCCTCTGTAAGATCACAAAGGTCTGCCATTTTGCATAGAGCTCAATCATTACCTGCATCAAGAATGGACTTGAGCTTGAAAAAAATGAGCACTGAAGAGCAGCATCTGAGAACAATTTGGACGGACTACATAAGACAGGTTATTGCCCAAAGAATACAGCTCCGCCTTTTGTTTTTAAAATCATCTTCTGAAACAGATTTGGCAAGCTCGATATCTAAGCTTCAGTCCTCAACACAACTTCGAAGCCCTTATGAGGCAGAGGTAAGGAGCAATTCTTCAATATATTCAGAAAAAACGGGAGGTTCTAAAAACAACATGGTGAGTAACCAGGAAATAACACGAACCACGTCCAGAAAGGTTAACTGAAACTCGAAGGTTCTCTGTGTCATTGCATGAGACTTTTCTGCTTTTGTTGTTCGATGTATCACTTATATACGAATTTTAATGCAATATTTACGTCATTTTAATGCAATATCATGTACAGCTCAGAATCCAAGAAGCCCTTGGTATATACGCATTTTCGCAATTTCCCGTTCCTTGACGAGATTCCAAGTGACTCTAATTTTGAGTTCCTTACCAAACATTGATTGTTTCATTGTTACAAAGGTGTCGATTTTTTCAGGCTCATCTGCAAACATCTGGAAAACTATCATTGCAACATTTGATAACGTTTTCTGATCTTTTTCAGCAGATGCATATCCAACTTTTAGTGATTTTCGAGCCCATTGATCAAAATGGGCTATGAACCACTCCCAGACCATATCTCTTACTAAACCATTCGAATGATTTCCGGCAATATTTTGCCTGGCATTGTAATTTAAACCAAATAAAGCGATTTCTATACTATTTGATTCAAAATTTGTTGCAATAAAACACAAAATCTTCTTGATAATCTCGAAATCAATGGAAAATCCTAGGCCTTCAATAGCATAATTCTGGATGTTTATTGCCAAATTCTGTGAATATTCGTCGGTGATAATATGTGACTCTATAGCACCGGCAGATTTCACCAAATCAAATAGTTTTTTCCATTGTTTGACATTTTTGACCTGAGATGAATAGCCAACAAATATACTGCCTAATAATTCCATGGGTATGCTATGAGAAGGCCCTTGTAGAACGTGTTTGAAATACGACTGAACTATGGTGACCATACTAGGATCACTTTTCGCTAGAAAAATTATCTGGGATAGTACCTCCAATTTACTGCTGTTCCTAATTTCTGGTAATGAAGACAATGACCAGTCGAGCTTTACGACCAACGGACGGACAATTTTATCATATAATTTGGAGAACATTTCCGAATCTCCCTTATATGTTCTTAAACTGCGGTCAATCTTTTGCAAGGCATCTAGGCCTTTTGAAAGGCCTTTCCAATATTGCGAACATTTTTTTAAATCCACTTTCTCTGAAGCAAGAGTTGTTAACAAGTATTCCAAACCTAAAAAGTGGATTTCCTGTTGTACGTTAGTGTCTCCGATAAATTCACATAAATCATTGATGACACCGTATAAGTCTGCTTCCGTCAAAAGGCCTTCTTTAAGAAGCGATCCAATCAAATGATAACTCTCCATACTTTCGTAAGAAACCCTGTAATATCCCTGGTAGTTGTGGTTAAACAAGGCTATTTTGTAATTAAAACTGGCAGATCTGTCTGTCATTAAAACATTTTTTGTATCTAATTCGCCATCAGACATCACTCCGAACAGAGGAACATGATAAGGTACATCTTCTCCTTTTTCTTGACTATTAGCAATAAATCTATGCTGCACCAGCTTCGTAGCGTCTTCAGAAATAGTAACAGAAACAATGGGTAACCCTGGAGTTCTTGTCCAAGAACTCATAAAATTTGGAATGTTTGCAGATTTTAATGATTTCCCAAGGAAAGACCACACATCCACGGGTTTGATGCTGTGTTCATGATTCTGTACATTATCAATAAATCCCTGTAGACCAGTACGCAAAATCTCGTCACCTACAGTCAATTGTAAACATCTCAAAATTGTTATGCCTTTCGCATATGAGTGAGGGTCAAAAATGTCTTGGGTCTGTGCAACAGTTTTCAATCCCTTACTAGTTTCATAAATTGAAGACGCAAAAAAGCTTGAATCTTTCAGCTTAGAATCCTCTAATTGTTGATCGAGGTAGCCTTCAGAAGTCCAATAATCCGTCAAGTCCCCATTGGTATCAAGGTGGAAACAGGCACACCATGTTGCAAAAGCTTCGTTGAACCAAAGATGTTGCCACGAGTCAAATGAGACATAGTTTCCCATCCATTGGTGCACCAACTCGTGGACAATCAACTGGGCTGCCTGCTCTCTTATTACCCTGTTTGCTAACATCTCTAGACTCAGAATTAGGTAATCCATTTGGATGGTAATTAGACCAAAGTTCTCCATCGCCATCTCTGTCAAGAAAGGCAAGAGAATGAAATCTAGTTTTTCCAATGGATAACGAACCCCAAACCATTCTTCCAAAAGTGGCAAATACTTTTGGATGGTGTCTAAGGCAAACGTTGTGTTTTGGCTTTCCCAAGGAGCATAGATGCATAATGGGATGTCTTTATTTGCAAGTTTCAAATGCACGTTACTCTTTATGAACTCAAAATCGCCAAAAGCAAATCCAAATATTGATGGTGTCATTTTTGGAGTCTTGTTGAATTCGATTAACTTTTGATTGCTATTGTCCAGCGATGTGTCTGTTGTCTTGATGCTCGAGCATGAGCTTGCCTTGAATCTTTTGTTAATGATTAACTTTAATTCAAATGTTGCCTTGCTGGATGGTTCATCTACACAAGGAAAGACTTTTCGGGCATAAACTGGTTGCATGTGGGTAGCAAACACAAAATTGTTGGCTATTCCATCTGTCTTGTTCATAAAATTGGTTTTGAAGAGTCCAGAAGTTTGGTCATGTCGTGTTTTAATTGTATTGATCTTTCCAATATACTGAATTTCCAATATGATATCCTTTTGATTGCTGTCTGTGGTGGGTGTTTCCAAGTCCAGCCTCACCAATTCCTGCTGCTTCTCATACGCAACCTTACATGGAATATCTGTGCCACCAACCTTGAGAATACATTTGGTTAAAATCAATTCCTTAGTGTGTAGTTTGATATATTCAATAGTTCCTGACTGGGCCTGTAGCATGGTTATTTTCGCCGTTCCGTTAAAGTTTGCCTTTTGCTCGTGTATTTCCAGTTTTAGATCATAGTGTGTAGGCAACACATGATTTTCAAGGCTCAAGAGCCCCAGTTCCTTCTCTAAATCTGAGACATTGGTACCCATATTTATCAATTATAGTGATGTAAGCTCTATACAGCTTCCTTCCTGTCTAATCAAGGTAAACTCCGAGGTGAATCTTCTGGATCTTCTTCAACTTAAGTAGGTCATCTTTGGAGCTAAGAATATCACACGTGATTTTCAAGGTATTTCGCAAGAGTTGTTATGGATGCAGCATTTACTAGTATATGAGATCTTGACCGACAATATTTCTGTATCATATTAATGATAGGGAGTGGTAGTTCTTGTGTATGAGTTTATATAAAGCCCATACAAACACAGCTGAAATTCTGTTGTGATATAATTTCTTTTAATATTCTTAGAAGGACAGCCATACTATCGGAGGGTATGGTGTCTTGTTCTTTTAAAGCTTTAACTAAACGAAAGCAAAAATATTTATGCGTTCTACGTCTCAAGCAAAAACATCTATAGCAGTGACAATTTTAGTAATTTGGATATCACTTTTAAGTTTAGTACATGTTTTGTCCTTCTTTGACAGAGCAAATGAAAAAAATTCACAATTTTTAACGAGATATCAGGTAGTTCAAAAATATTATAGAAAATATAGTTCTACATATATATGGTAAACCAATAAGCTACTAGTGTTCTTGTTTGTTATCCACAGCCATATTTTCTCAGACAACATTCTTCTGTGGCTTGGCGTCAGAAATTAAGTGCTCATACATCCACACACCACAAACGAATATTGTTGTCTACTCTGCCTGTCAGCTGCAAAAGCACAGATATTGCTATTTTAGCAATTGCCCATCTGTTCTTACTTCCAATTATGCCGGTAAAGTTCAACGGTTTGCAGGTAAACGGTGTTCTTGCAGGATACGTCGACAATAATACCAAGCCTCATTCAAAACTGGCCAACATCGTAAATGGAGACTTCATATAAAACTTGAGTAACATGCAGAAACCCGGAGGATTACCACAATCGAATTACACCGACTATCAGCTGTAAGCTAGTTCAGGCTGTCGTAAAATTTTCTTTTGCTGGCCCAGGCACACTCACGCCAAAACGGCTTTTTTTGGTGTACTAAACTACTCCTTCCAGAGCAGGTCATCACCGTAAGTCTTACAGAAGTGCCACATACCATCGCATGACACACACCTTGACCCCACTGGGTACTGGTGATGCATGGGCCCATTTACATAAAGAACTGTATTATCACACCAGAAAGTATTATTTATTTGCTTCGAACTATGCTCCGCCATTCTGACGCTGCGCCTGTTCTAACAAACACTGCGCCAATCTTATCACGTGCTTTTCGCCTGCCTGCCTACGACAAACCCTTTATAAACCCTCCCTCATCCATCAGCCACAACCTTAAACCCTGTAGCAAACCATTAGAAAACGCCCACATCAGCACTATGCCATACACCAACAAGCACGAAGATCCAGAGCTGCGGGAGCCTTCCAAGATCGAGGGCCATAAGGTGTCCAAATTCCTCAACAGATTAAGCGGACAGCCCTCCTCTTATATCAACAAAAGCGACTACATATTCGGAAAGACCCTTGGAGCAGGCACATTCGGTGTTGTAAGGCAGGCCAGAAAGCTATCCACAGACGAAAATGTCGCCGTCAAGATTCTGTTAAAAAAGGCCCTAAAGGGCAACGACGTGCAGCTGCAGATGCTATATGACGAGCTTGCCATCCTGCAGAAGCTTGACCATCCCAACATCGTCAAATTCAAGGACTGGTTTGAATCAAAGGACAAATTCTACATTGTGACACAGCTAGCCACTGGCGGCGAGCTTTTTGACCGCATTCTCTCCAAGGGAAAGTTCACCGAGCGCGATGCTATCAAAATCGTGGTGCAGATGGTGAACGCTGTCAAGTACATCCACTCGAAAAATATTGTCCACCGGGATTTGAAGCCCGAGAACGTGCTTTACGTGGACAAGAGTGACGATTCCCAGCTGGTGCTTGCCGATTTTGGAATTGCCAAGGAATTGAAGGATGGCGACGAGCTGATCTTCAAGGCCGCGGGCTCTCTGGGTTACGTGGCCCCCGAAGTACTGACGTCCGACGGCCACGGCAAGCCCTGTGACATATGGTCGCTGGGTGTCATCACGTATACACTACTGTGCGGGTATTCTGCGTTTATTGCGGAAAGCGTTGAAGGCTTCCTGGAGGAATGCACGCGGTCCCGGTACCCGGTGACGTTCCACAAGCCATATTGGGATAACATTTCAGACGAGGCCGAAGACTTCATCCTCAAGGCCCTAATGTTGAACCCCGTGAAGCGGCCTACGGCCGAGCAGCTGCTCGAGCACCCTTGGATAACAAATGCCACGGCGCAAACAAACGACTTGCTGCCTGGCGTCAAGAAGGGCTTCGATGCTCGTCGTAAGTTCCGCGAGGCTGTTGAGATCGTCAAGCTGAATAACAGAATCAAGAAGCTGAGAAGATTGTATTGCCTCGAGGAGGGTGACGAGTCTGAGACCGATATCGAAGTCAACAGAGACTCGCAGTCACTTGAATCCATGACCTCTACGCTGAAGAGCATGTCCCTGGACAGAGTACCATCGACAGAACTGACGGAGGAGCAGAGAAAACTAAAATCTAGATTAACACAAAACGCATTCGCACAACTAGTTATCGCCGCCACCAAGAACCCCGACAAAATCAAAAACTTCAAGGATGTCGAGGAGACAGGAGCGCCAATGCAAAACGAGTAGTGTTAGGAAAGAAAAACTCTGCAAACTCCACATTTTTTGTTCTTAATTGTATATATCTCGTATATATTATATTCACAGTAACTGTCTCAGTAAACATCCTTGACGATAAGGTTGGTCAAAATTGAAATTAGTACATACTTTTATTTATCTACGGTACCTGCTAGGGTACATGCATATTTTTTATATATTTTTCACTTTAGTGCCTCCTTGATGATCTTCTCTGGGACCGGGCATCTCTAGTATTAACTCGTGGCTTCTTATGTGTTCTAGCGTCGTCCTCATCGGCTTCCTCGTCACCGCCATCAGCATAATCGTCAGACGCGTTCTCGTCAGCGTTCGCGCCATTTTCAACGTACTCTTCATCATCTTCAGCTTCGCTTGGGTAATCGGTCCCGTAGTTTACATTTCGCCTTTGCGACCTACGGAGCACCCTCTTCCCTGGTTTTACATTGCCATACTGAACTCTCAACTCTTCGTAACGCGACAGGACGTAATACATATCACTCAGATAGTTCTTCAGGAGACGCAGCCTGTGCCGAGCAAAATTAAAGCGTGCCTCTTTGGGAAGGGGATTGGCATTGATCAGAGATGGGTTCGTGGTCATTAGTGGATTCAAAGCCAGTTCTTTTTTAGGCTTTTCGTCAATATTTTGATTTACATTTGGTGATTCAGCTTCCTCAATCGAGGATGCGTCTTGTTTCACCTCAGGTATTTCCTCTTTCTGGCCCACAAATTCATCTTCGGCTGCTTCCTTGCTTGGTACACCTTCTTTCTCATCATTCTTGCCCGAACTACTCTCTTTCTCCTTAGATGTTGCAGTCTTCTTGGTGTCCTCCGGAACAACAAGCTTGTAATCGATAAAGTTAATGAATTCCTGTAAACTCTCTGTATCACAGCACATCTCATACCAGTATGTTTTGTCTGATCTACCTTGCAGTTTTGCCGAATCAGAGATGGCTGTTATGGCGTCATGGTACAAGAGTTTAAATTTCGTGCTCATACCTTGTCCATGATTTTCAAACAAAGCGAATGCATCAATTTCTCCGTTTTTATATTGTTCAATTAGCAATTGGAAATCTCTTAACCCTTTGAACGTCGATTCTATACCACCTTTGGGATATGTGTGCAGTCTGGGTAGGTAAAAATCACCAATCTGAGGAACACGGCCAACGAAAAACTCTTGCATTCTAATTCTGTAGACTTCGTCTTCATAAGGATCACCGAGAGGATTATCAGGTAGTTCACCCTTCAATACTGTACACCATTTTTCATAAAAGTTGATAATTGCCTCCTCCTTTTCGGCTTTCGGTAGGCCTCTCAGTGCTGTTTTGATTTCCTTAAGAATACTCAGTTTATTTGCCAGTACCTGGTTTTTGCCCTGTGCAAGCTGCTTTCTGATATGTTTCTTCTTGCTCTTGATATCGTACTTCGTCTGAAGAAAAGAACATAATTTGCGAAATTGTGCATATGTTACGTTGGGTCCTTCGAGTAAATGCCTAGGCACATGGGTTGTGTGAACGCCAAAAGTCGGATCTCTCTTCTGGTGCGTTAGGTTATATATTTCGTTATGCACCCTTGGAGATTGTGATGCACACCATTCCGTTAATGCCCTTAAAAGAATTATTCTGTTCATTGGTGTGAGTCCCAAAATTCCCTCTCTATCGATTTCGGACGCTTGCAATGGATCCTGTTCCAGTGGAACAGCCAAACTACGGTTCCAGTTATACAGATTAGGGGTTAAAACTTCGGGAACGGATGGATCCACAAGGATGCCTCCATCATCTTTCTCGAATATTTTCGATAACGGTGTCGCGAGATCAGTGCCTTCATACTTTACTCTCCATTCTCTAGGATAACCCCAAGTGCATGCGTTAGTCCTCAATTGACTAACTAGAGATGCAAATACCTTTTTAGAAGACTTGAGTTGTTTCCAAGTAGCCATAGGAGCATTGGTTTTCTTCCCTGTAGCGCTCTTTTCAGCGGAAAACAGCAACTTTAGTAGTGTCAAGAAAAGAAGATTCATCTTATCCTGAGCATCTACTACTTCCTTAATGGACGTAAAATCTTGATAAAGAAGGTATTTTTGTTTTTCTTCATCGTACACTCCTGGTGCAGAACCGGACTGCTGCCCAGGATAAAGGTTCAATCCTACCTCGAAATCTTGGTACGACAAATTAAGAAGATCTTCGTCAAAAAAATTGTAAAATTTGTTGATGAACATCATAACCTTCATTATGTCACCTGCATATGGCACAGGTTTCATGTTTGGGTGCTTCATTCTGGAGATGATGGAGTGATGCGTTTTGTAGTCCGTAGTCAGAAGAGGCAAATTTGGACTCCAGTTATCCGTTGTCAGCGAGGGTTCCTGTACCGGCTGACTTACACCAGGCAAAATCTTTGTCTTTAAATCTCCAGCTTTCGACTTGCTCTTCTCTTTTTCTTTGGATGCGCTAGCCTTATCCTTAGCCTTGGCCTTGGCCTTGGCCTTTTCTTTGTCCTTTTGCTCCTTCTTCTTGGCCTCCATTTTTGCTTTTGTCCTGGCTTTTGATGCAGCTAAAGACCGTTTTCTCTTTGCAGCAGCAGCAGCCTCCTCTTCCTCAAGATCAATCATTTGCATCTTTGTTCTGGGCTGAGGCACTCTCTTCGATCTTCTCAACCCAATTGAGTGTACGGAAGTATCCACTGGTGTTTTAACACTTTCGATGTTTTTATAATCATCAAATGTCATTTGTACAGAGTGTTTTTCTTTGGTTTCGGTTGACCGATTGCTGCCTTCCGCTGTGATGCTCTTGGCTTCTTCACCATTAACCGCTGCCATTTCCGCCATTTCCGTATTTTCCTCTGATACTTCCTCAGATCTGGTTTCTGGACACCCAAGTATCGCTGGCCTGGAGCTCTTGATAATAAAATGTCACCGGAGGACACACAACTACTTAAAGTGCTGGGATTAACTTTTGGAATTTGATATACTTGCCTCTCTGACGTTTCCACGCGTCTGCCCCGTCGGAAGCGACATACAACAAGAACATTTAAAGCTATGCTACACAGTATACAGCAATTGAAAAGATCGGAATCGCAACAGCTCTATACTTGGTCGATTTGACCAGCATATCGACAATTATTGCTGTTTAAGGCTTTACAAAGGTAAGCTTTTTAATTCAGTTCTTGAAAGTGGTTTAGGTTAGCCGAGAGCGCTGTTGCCTCATATAGTAACTAGTTTCTGTGGAAGTCGTTCTTAAGACCAGCTGAAGCACTCCAAATTGACCAAATGCGCATCATCTATGGCTCAAAATCAGATCTTACCACGTTTTATGCAAAATTAGCATCCACTAGCCGCCTGGTTATTGCCCATTCGTTTAAATCAGCAAAATCTAGTATCAAAATACCACAGGCAGGTCTGATATGTGTGTGGATGTCAGAGCTACCGATCTGAGCAGCCGTATTTTCTGGCCAGCAGTAGATGTTGAAGAAGCTAGCACATGAAGTAAAGTTCACGAAAAGCTTCGGACTTGCAGACGCATCGCTATGGTGCTTGACCGCCTTGTTCATGAGATTCTTGACGTACCCGATCTTCAACGCCATATCCTCTGGAGATTTGACTTCACTGAAGTCCTGAACGCTAAACACACCGTGGTCCTCTTCTGCGGTGTTATATGTCCAGTAGGATGCCGCAATGCCCATATGCTCGCGCATGAGCTCATCGTGAACGCCGAAACGCCTAAAGAACACGATTTTCCCACGACATTGGTCCAGTCGCGGGAGAAACCCGTTCAAAAACCAACGCTCTGTCTTTTTCGAGATGTAGTTGTCCCAAAGGAATTTTGGAAACTCGTCCTGTTCGTTATCCCACGAGTTTGAACCTTCTTGCTTGATAGACAGCACACACATTTCACTGCTATGTGTTTCTAAAAAGTCGTATATCTCATCCAGCACAGTGGAAAACCGCAGGGCAAACGGAATTTTTACGGGGAACCGGTCGTGCACTACTTGCAGATCGCGCGCGTTGTACCTCAGAATGCTCTCCTCCGATTGTACAGTATCTTTAAAGAAAATCTTGCCCAAACGGATGTCTAAAAACCTGACACCGTTTCGCAATTGTTCTCCAACATGGCAGTTCTGACATCTCACGGTTGGAAAAGACTTGTGAGAGGCTGCGCTGTTGTGGCTGCCAGGAATAGACAGTTTCGAAATCATCGTTTCCCCAGGCAATGAGGACATCCAATTGTCGTAGCTGATCATCTCCAATCCACAATATTTGCACAGAAAAGACTGATTGCACTAAAACACCCAAAAACAGACTTGCATTCAAAATGTGCGCAAAGCACTCTTCTTTATACTAAGGAACTGACTTTGTAATTTGGTGGTGCACTGTGATGTTGCAATCTGGAATCAGCGCCACAACTGTAAATTGAGTCAACTGCAGATTTAGAAGCAACAGAAGGCTCTGCCAAACTGTTTAAAACCAACCTATAAATAACTCTAAACGAAGCTCGGAAGCACTAATACTGTCTAACAAACCATCTTCGGGGTTTTTTAGAAGGCATTGTGCATTCATTTCTTAGGCGTCTGTCGCTGAAATATTAATTAATTAAACAGAGCCAAACAAGGCCGGCTTTGAATAACTGCAGATAGAACCCAGTAACAAAGACGCACAGAGCATCTACGCTACACCAATTGTTTTTGAAAACCCAAGTCATGTACAGGGACCGCACAAATCTCTTTGTGTCCTATCGACGCACTTTCCCACACAACAACAGGCTCAGCAGCACGACCGCTGGCCTTAAGGACGATCCTTTCCTTGATGACGACCTCGAAGATAACATTCCAATGGTGGAGTTCAATCATGCGCAAAATTCAGAATCGCTTCCACCACTTTTTTTTGATCTTACACACGACGTAGATGAATATCTAGGCCAAGTGCACAAGATTTCAATACAGCTCAGCAAGCTCTACAGGAAGAACTCGCTGCCGGGCTTCCAGGACAAAAGCTACGACGAGAAGGAGATAGAAGAATTGAGTTACAAAGTGATTCAGCTGTTTCAACGCTGTTATAACATCATGAAAAAGCTCGAAAACATATATGAGGAGCAGACATTCGAGGGCAAACGGTTACAGCGCAGCGAGCTGATCGTGCTGGATAACCTGCGTAAGAAGTATGCACAGAAGATCCAACTGGAAAGTAATAAGTTCAGAATGCTGCAGAATAATTATCTGAAGTTTTTAAACAAGGATGATCTGAAGCCCGTGTTTCCCAAGGTCGACGACGGGTCGCAGCTCCTGCTCGATGAAGAGGAGGAGCAGAGCAAAGGGCAGTCCCGAGACATAGAAGACTACTCGCGACAGACACTGCAGCAGAAACAGAATCAGAAACAGATGAACCAGCGGTTTCTTGAAACCAGAGATGAGGAAATAGCGCAACTCGCGAAGGGTGTGCTTGAGGTCAGCATAATCTTCAGAGAGATGCAGAGCTTAATTATTGACCAGGGGACGATAGTGGATAGAATAGACTACAATCTCGAGAACACTGTGATTAACCTGAGGGGTGCAGAGCGCGAGCTGAGCCATGCAACGCACTACCAAAAACGGACCCAAAAGTGCAAAATCATATTCCTCTTGTCACTGTGTGTCGTCGCGTTGTTCTTCATCGTAATGCTCAAGCCGCACGGCGGAGGTACAAGGACGAAGATCGTCAAGGTTCCGGAACAGCCAGCTACTGTAAATAGGCCAGAGAATGCTGGCACTGAGGCGAGCCAGAACGAGCCTAAAATCCAAGTCGACGATCCTGGTCTTGGAAATATCAACCTCTAGTATCGTGTACTTGGACGGACGATATACACAGAGAACACTAAGTAACTGCTGGACACTATTCTCTATCTATATCCCAGGTCAAGATCAAGTATATACGCGACTTTGTATCCTTTAATGCTCATTGATTGGATGCTGTGCATTTCTATGTATAATTACAACCTTCAACATGTCCGTTGAAAAAATTACCTAAAGCCGTATGGACCGTCCCCCATACCAGTTGCAGCCATGTTACGGGCGGCCATGCGCTTCTTGTATGCGGGTTTGTAGTGAGGTCCGGTCCCTATACCGCTGCCTATTGGAGCTGGATGTTGTGGAGTCTGTCTCTGAACAGCCGCACCGTATTGCTGAGGATACTGCCTGTTATACTGCTGTGGATATGACGTAGGTGGATGTTGGCTACCGAAGCTTTGAGAATAAGGAAGCCTTTGGTTTCCAGCATAACCGCCAATATTTTGCGCACGCATTGGCTGTTGAACTTGGGACTGCTGCCACTGCTGGTTACTCTTTGGCTGCAGGTAGTTCATGTTGTTGTTTACAGCTGCGTGTGTCACTTCTGGACCAGCAGAAGCGTTGCCATAATATTGTCTACGAGCTTGGTTTTGCGGTGGATAAGAACGATTCGCACCGTAAAAAGATTGTGGTTGCTGCTGTTGTGATTGCTGCTGCTGTTGCATGTATTGGTTCTTCTTGGCAGCCGCCTGCGAGATCGACGTGAAATCCGAATCGGCGTCACTGTTGTCCGAAACAGACCTGTTGAGGCCGGCTTTACCGTTTGATTGACTGGTTAGCAGCCTTTCCTCGGCCATCGAATCCTTGATTATGTCTTCCAGGATGCCGCCACTGGCATGGTTGCTGGGCTGCGGTTGTCTATGTCTTTCTGAGTAGTCAGAAGAAGCCAACGAGGGAGTGAGTGATGGGTAGGCCATCTTCTGCTTCAGGTTGGGCATGCCTGTCGACTCTCTGTCGCTGTTGATGACAGAGTACGCCGTGTGGACATTGCGTTTCTCATCGAGATATTCGTCCTCTGCGTCGTCTTCGTAATCGTTCGACTTCTCGCCTCTACTTAGCGAAGAAGCGTCGGTCGTCGTCGCATACGTATTCACCTTAGCCACGTCTTGGTTAGGAGTGTAGTCGGGCAGCACAACCCTGCTGTCGAAGCCATCGTAAGCGTTTTTGGCCTGGAACCCAGTCCCCTTGTCGTCCATCAGGAAGCCGTCGCTGTCGTCGTGCTGAACAACGCCAAGCAGATCCTTGCTGTCTTCCTGGTCGTAGTTGGCGGGGCTGCGCACGGCGCTAGAGTGGGCCCAAAACACCAACGGAAGAACCACCAGCGTCAAGGCAGCCGCGGCTACCAGTATCCACGAGCACCACGTCACATTAGGGTAGAAAAGCAGAATGGCAACGATACATATCAACGCCGAGACGCTAAAACTCAAACTGCATAGTGTCAGATGGATGGTGAAAAGCCAAGCGGCTCCGTTGTAGTTATCCTTCAGCAGGATAAGCAGTGCTGCGACGGTCGTCATCACCGTCGCTAAAAAGGTGACGCCCGCCGCAATGGGTGCCACTATCAGCAGCTGGCCCAGGGAAGCTCTAGAGCTTTCTTTCAACTTCCAGTCGCCGCGGCCGGAGTCGACCGCCTGCGGGTTGTAGGATGCGCTCGCCTTAATGCAGCCCTGGCTATTACAGTAGCCCAGGGCTCCAAATGTGTAGCCATCGTACTTGGCAAGTCCGATCTGGTGGAACGCGGGCGCGGTGACGCTTGCGATGATCAGAAACGCCATTGACACGAACTGAAGCGCGCCGACCACCGAAAAAAGTATGCCGGCCTTGGTAAAGCGGGACATCTAGTTTAATGTTAGTCTGAGCTCGAGTATTTGTTGACCTGTGTTGTTGCACCGTGGTTTGCGTTGTGAAGGCCTACGCTCTATAGAGTGTCTGATGTGTCCTGTTTATATAGCGGTTGATTTTCGTGTTTCTCCAGCTACAATGAATTGAAACAGTGCTTTCTAGAAAGTGCGAAGTTTGCCAAAAAATGTTTCTCCAGAGGATTGAAATGTCTTCAAGCAAGTGTGCATATCATGGACGTCGCTGCAGAACTCCTACGGGCTTTGGCTCAATTCTGCTTCTCTGCTTTATATATGTTTCATCTCCACCCAGGTCGAAGGTTAGTTAGCAAGCCATTGTGATAACGCGTTGCGCGCAGACCAATGTGTTTATTCCAAACCCAGCCACGCTCTGATGCCTGCCATAATTACTTCTTTTGGCTTTTCCTGATGCGGCCGGACGACCCAAATCTGGAAATTGGGATCAAAGTGCTATGCCAACTACTATTTATAGTAAGAAAACATGAGCACGGTACTTTTTCCCTTATCGGCCACGGGTGGCTGCTCGCTAAGAGCTGCATGATAAGTAGATATGCACGTGAGCGTCCGGACACCCTGTCGGTCAGGCGGAGATCTGAGACCGAGACATGGGTGTCATGTGTGGGTGGTGTAATGGTACTTGTCGGGACAGATAGGATCTGCCTTCGGCTCGGTCTGCAATTCCGACACAATCAGCAGTACGTTGTTCGCGCGCCTGCAGCCGGTGTCCGGCATTTGCAGGAGCCATACTTGGCAGCACTCCGGCGGGATGTTTCAAGCTAAATTTATCTACGCAGCCACGCCAAGGACATATCTGAATATCGCATTTAGAAGTCAGGGCTTATCTCTGGGCTTTGCGTGGCAAGTCGGGTAACAGATATCTGCAAAAAACTAAAAAAAAGTCTCCCGGGGGCGATTCGAACGCCCGATATCAAGATTACTTTGTTGAACACATTACAGTCTTGCGCCTTAAACCAACTTGGCCACCGAGAGTACTTATTAGTTGGTGTTGTATTGTTGACTGGGATGTCTGGCTTAATCTCAAGTTGACTTAGTGTAATTAACTGATTGTTATTACACGGTCTTTTAGTATTAGAAGCTTGTTCTTTTATAGAACTATATAGAAAGTATTACGAACGTTGGTACTAATTGTTGGCAATTAGTTGACC
>JANIWU010000145.1:0-18682 GCA_030705145.1 Hagleromyces aurorensis | reverse complement strand
TCCTAAAAGAGGACAAGTTATAATTCACGTCTAAGACTTAACTTCACCCTCGCGAGCTGATTTTACCAAATACCGGATAAAATCTACATGGATCTATCACGTGACTTGACTGTGTAGATGTTTGCCTGGGCCCTTCTATGGGTCAATTTCTTTAACTAATTTAATAATGAAGCTAAGGTCTGAAATATACCTAGTATAAAGCTTGGTTCTCTAAAGATTATATAGAATGTTTAATGGACTAGAAAAGGCCTCTTTTTATATGTTTTTTACGCGTCGTTTAGGCTGTTCATTGAGCCTCTGTATAAGTGGACTGATCATGCGTATAACACGTGTGTATAGCTCACGTGCGCATGTAATGGTAAATATCTACAACTGTCAGATGTTCTAGGTAAATCTTCCCCCACTGCACGCAGCGGTACCTGGACGGCGCCACTGCTACCGAGAAACACGCACGGCATGCCATACGCACAACCCACACCGCAACAGCGCTCCAGCACCTGCCCGTTCCCCCATCTCACCGTTTCTTTCCGTCACATGACATGCACGCGCTCCGATTCCGATGAGGGAAATCATCCCCGTCTGGAGGAAAACTTTTATGCAAACATTGATATACATGAAGGATTCGCCGGCAGGGCCCTGAATCCGGGGAAGGACCGGCTATGGAGAGTATTCAGACGTCTCCAAGATTGCACCAGGACTTCCACAGATAGACCAACTTGTCTTCACAAGGAGCGCGAGGACCCCCCCATCGCGTTTTGCACCGTCACGCACACTACCCTTGCCCGGTTTCAGATCCGAGATAGAGAGATTTGCAACTACAGCAGGCCGCGACAGCAGAAAAACTACTGATTACACCGGCTACTGGTGCGAGAATCACAGAATTGCAGCTACAGAGAAGCGGACGTTTTCTTTCCATGGGTTGCACTTAGGCGTATTGCTCATTCAAGCCTACAATATTATTTACCTGTATTGAAAAGCGACCGTTCTACAGCGAGCAGAGCCGCACAAGCAGACAAACAGACAAACAGAATAAGCACAGATAGCACCATGGTTGCGCCCACTGCGAGTAGAGACAGCTCCAGCGACTCCACGGCGACACCGAGCAAGCGCAGGGAGTCGTCGGAGTTCACGCAGCAGCAGTACAAGAAGATGCCCCTCCTACAGCACGCCAGGACCGAGAACGGCACCAGCTCAGCAACGGGTGCAGCGGCAAATGGAGGCAGCAGCGGCACCAGCAACAGGGCCAGCACGCCCATGCATTTGGGCAGCCACGGCCCCATCGGCCACCGGCCCGTCACGTCGTGCACGCACTGCAGGCAGCACAAGATCAAATGCAACGCCAGCGAGAACTTCCCGGCCCCCTGCTCGCGCTGCGAGCGGATGGGACTGCATTGCGAGATTGACCCACAGTTCAGGCCGAAAAAGGGCTCTCAGATCCAGAACCTGAGGCACGACGTGGACGAACTGAAGCTCAAGATAGAATACCTGACCAGAAGCGAAAACGTCATCGCCCGGGCGCTGCAGCAGAGCCAAATCGGCAAGGACTTTCTCAACACACTGAAAATGATTGATATGAACAAGGTGGCGGGCGACCGGACTGAGCTGACCGAGATGCTCGAGAAGCCACAGGTCAAGTCCGAGTTTGACCACACTCCGGCGAGAAAAATATCGGTCCAGACGTATCTCACCAGCGAGCGGCACTTGCTCCAGGAGGCCAACAGAGAGACCTGCGGTTCAGAACAGAGTAACAGCATCGATAGCTCCAAGCATGGCATACCGACGCTTTTGAACGACTCTGCGCCAACAAACAACAACGAAGGATCGCTACCAGTGGTTCTTCAGATGGCCCTCCAGCGGACAACTCCCGCAACGAACAGCCCGAGCGGCACCATCAGGTCGTTGAACGATTCCCCGGCAATTTCACCTCTGAACAGTCATCTTTCCGGTGCTAAAAGAAGCCATGAGCTGGATCCCAGCTCGTTTGCCCCAGATTTGGCCCGGAACGGAGAAAAGAGCACAATACCTTACGATCAAACGACAGAAAAGCCCCCTATTGTTGCAACTACAAATGCCATTCCACTGCTCCCTTCTTCTCACGCCAACATAGACGAGTTTGTCCTTGGAAACGTGAGGATATCGATTAAAAAGGCAGATGAGCTCCATGACACATTTATCAAAAAGTATTTACCTTACTTCCCTATAATGCACTCCAACTCCGCGACTGAACTGTACTCACAGTCTCAGTTGCTGTTCTGGACTGTCATGCTCACCGCCTGTCTCTCAGACAAGGAGCCATCAATGTACAATAAATTGGCTTCTCTCATCAAGCAATTGGCGATAGAAACTTGCTGGATTAGGACTCCCAGATCGACCCACATTTCTCAGGCTTTGTTGATACTGTGCAACTGGCCCTTGCCAAATCAGAAGATTTTGGATGACTGCTCCTACAGGTTTGTTGGTTTGGCTAAATCATTATCATACCAGCTGGGTTTGCACAGGGGAAGGTTCATATCCGAGTTTACCAGAACACAAACTTCGATGCCCAACGCCGAGAAGTGGAGAACTAGGACATGGCTAGGAATATTTTTTTCAGAACTCTGCTGGGCAAGCATCTTAGGATTGCCCTCAACGTCACAAACCGATTATTTGATAGAAACTGCCCAAATGGGCGAAGACGAGGAAGACCAACCCGAGGAGACCACAAATAAAGAGAGTCCAGTGCAGAATAGAAATGAGAAAAATGACCAGCCAAACAGCATAAAAAAGCCGGAAAACCAAGGGCCAGACCTGTCTCACTTGAAAACCAATGGTGACGATGTTAAAAAAGAGAATAACGAGATATTTACCTTACCAAAGCGTTTTCGCCGTTTGATAAGTTTGGCGAACTTTCAAGCCAAGCTATGCAGTGCCATGGGCTCCAATGTTGGAAGTCCCGATGGCCTACTAGATCCCAGAAATCGTGCTGGAGCATTAGGAATCCTGGAAAGGGAGTTGGAAAGATCCAACAAGAAGTTTGATTTCCAGGAAGATGTTGCCGTACACATTTATTACCTCTACGTTAAACTGAATATTTGCTGCTATGCATTTTTGCCAGAAACACCAACTGAAGATCAAATACCGTATGTTAGAGAGGCATACTTATCTGCAACCAAGATTGTAACACTTTTGACAGTTCTTATAGAGACGAACAGTCTAATCGAACTTCCTATTTATATCAGACAGAGTACCACCTACGCAGCATTCATCCTTTTCAAGTTGCATCTAACACCCTTGCTGCCAAGCAAGTATGTTGATTCTGCTCGCCAGTCGATCGTTACTATTCACAGATTTTACAGGAACCAACTCAGTGCATGGGCTACCGGTGTGGAGAATGACATATCTCGTACCGCTAGCGTCCTAGAGAAGTTGAACTTTGTTCTCATCACCCACCCAGAGGTTTTTGTCGAGGAAGAGGGTATTATAACAAGAATGAGGTCCCATCTAACCGGCTCGCTGTTCTACGACTTGGTGTGGTGTGTTCACGAAGCCAGACGGAGAGAAATGGACCCCAAGTACAACGAAGAGGCCAAAAAGGCCGCTGCGGAGAAGAGGAAACAGAATTTGGGAGACTCTCCAGACTCAGAACCTACGAAAAAGCTGTTCCCACTTCCATTCTACAACCAGATCTCCAAGGAGGATTTCGAGACAATCACCCAGACGACACCGGGTGGCACTACTGTTACAAAGCTAGTCCCCACGAAGAACGCGCTGAAGATGGCCAAACAGCTTGCCGAGACGAGCAACACGTCGAACGGGGAGATTGTGCAAATCAACGGCATCCCGCTATCGATGTTGGACCAGACGGGCAGTGTGAAACTGGACAGCTTTTTGCGGTCCAGCTCTGCTATTCTGAAGGACAACAGGAACGAGCTGAACATCCCAGCGACATGGCTGCAGCAGCAGGACCAACACTACCATCTCCATAATGCTCCATTAGACATGATTTCCGAGGACGTGCAGTCGGAGAGCAACGCACACAAGACCCCTGGGCAACTCCAAAACTCGGTGTCCAGCGTGCCTTGGCAGTCCAAGGCCCAGGGCATACCACCGGGATTGCCCAGTGACATGTCGATGCAGAGATCCAACAGCACCCCGGTCGCAAGAAACCATATCATTTTGGCGGATCAACTTCCTTCTTCTCGGACTACAGGCGCCGAGAGAAAAATTCCGACGAACTCGCTCTTTGAGATGAACAACTCCGTCAACGGAACCAGAGCCGGAAACAAATTTATGCCGCAGGTTCAAATGGCGCGCACCAGCAGCACGTCTGCCGCGATGCGGTTTTCTCGGAACTCTGTCGACGCAAACAGCTTTTCGAACCTGAACACGATGATGGACAGTCCGATGGCGAGCGACCCTGCTCAGGCCGCTGTAGGCGGGCTACAACAGGGCCTCTCGGACCAGAACGCGCAGGCCGAGCCCTCACTGGCCAGCAGGGGCGGCATGAACCAGCTCTCGGAGCTGGACTCGTTTTTTCAACAGCAAAGTGCCGGGTGGATCGAGGGCAACTCGAGCAACGATGATTTTCTGGGCTGGTTCGACATGAACATGGCCACGGAGTTCTAGATCGGGCGCGCAGCCGGACGGGCAGCCCCCATAGCAGACTTGACGGGCACAGCCGCCTGTCGAGCCTGTTAAACACTCAACTTTCCAAAATATTTATGTGGTGGGGGCGCGGTATGGCCCCCGCTGGCCGTTTCTGCGCTGGTCCCGGCCGCGAGCGACCGCCACTGACCACCACCCACCTGTATTTAATCCCAAGGCTCCGTCGGGAGTGCAAGACGCTATTTATGCTTACGTTTGTAGTCTATGTGCCTTTTTAATTAATTAACGACCGTTATGCTTATAAGCCTGGCGCCTGGTCCGCGGAACTCTTTGTCTGTAGAGCACGTGACATATTATTGAAACTACGACAAGGGAAATATATATATCCTTTCACTCCAATTCAAACAAAGGAAACAAAGGAAACAGAGGAAAACAGTGCAGGAAGCCCAGTTCTGCGTGTCACCAAGGATCAAGCAATTACGGATATTTGCAGAGAGTACCCAGCGTACAGAGTAGATCTTTTGAAACCCGAGCAGACTACCGTTTGCCGAGACTTTTCCAGGCGTATCAGGTGGCTGCGCGAAACACGCAGAGCAACAGTGCCAAGACGGATCTGCCACAGCTGGAGCACCAGAAACCTGCACGGTAGGGCCCAAATACACGTTTTGCGATTAACAGCGACGCCAGAATGTTGAAACGGTGGCTTTCCGTGAAGGAGAAAAAACGGAAGTCCAGCATTAAGGACGATGAGGGCAGAAAGGAGCTGCTCGGCACCTCCCACGGGTCGAGCACTGATCTGCCCGTGACGCCGACTGCGAGCAACGGCACATTGCATCTTGGCCACCCCAAGCCGAGCCTCGCAGAGCCAATTGCCAAGCCGGTCCCCATCCTGACCAAGAAAAGCGGCCCTCTTCCTGGCTTCCGATCCAGGACGCCACTGGAGAACACACACGTCCTGCGGTCGTTCTCGGACGAAACACACCAATTGCGCCACGTCCCGTCGAACGCGCTCGCGACGTCTGTCGAGAGCACGTTCGATATGGGCGGACCGCTGCTCTTCACGACGTGCTCAGATAAGCTGCCCTACGGCGACGGCTCCAACAAGGTGTTCGGATACGAAAACTTCGGAAACACATGCTACTGCAACTCCGTGCTGCAGTGCCTGTTCAACATCACAGAATTCAGAGAGAACATGCTGGGGTACCCAACTTATTCCGGCGACGTCCCGCGGACGCGAAAGACCGAGATGGTCGGCAGGAAAGTGAGGTATTTCACAGAGTCCAGCTTCGAGCCCAGCAGCAACGCGAACAACAACGAAAACCCCAATGCAAGCCATGCTCGAGGCAGCGAGAGTGCCGGGGATGCGAACCATGCGGTCCCCAGTGCAGCACCGAGCGACAGAGTGCCCTTGAGCGTGACAGGCCGGAAAAACTCATTTATGAGCTTCACCATGCTTGGCGGAAACTCCAACAACATCTCTAAAGATGGGGGCAACGGAACAGCGAAGAACTCAATGGTAGATTTGTCCCGGACCAGCACACCGGAGGTTGGGAACGACAAAACGTCTAACACACCTGCCCACGCTACATTAATGGTCTCGGACGCAATCACAGAGAGACTGCATGAGGACACACAGAAAATCCTGGTTGGACGACCATCGCCTCATAACAGCTCGTCAGATATGCACATTGGCGACGTCTCAAACACGACTGTAGACTCCGAGCAGTTCGAGGCAACCAATGACCACAACACCAGCACAGGCATTGCCAAGGAAAGAACGGCATCCCAAGGTGAGAACAATAACACCATGATTAATGGTGTAAGGCATTCAACTGGTGAACGGACACACATTTCCAGCGACCAGAGAAAACGATACGCCCTGATCCGCGGACCGGTGCTCAACATAGACCATCTTCTCAACGAGCAGAACGACTCGAACCTATATAACGGGCTCAAAGATATTTTTGAGGGGATCACAGAGAACTCATCGCTGACGGGTGTCGTATCGCCCTTTCAGTTTGTTGAGATATTAAAGCGCGAGAATGTACTATTCAACACGATGATGCACCAAGATGCACACGAGTTTCTTAACTTTTTGCTCAATGACCTTAGCGAGTATCTCGATATAAGACAGAGCTCCAGAGACGAGCCACCCAATAACTTTGTCAAGAAACTGTTCCAGGGAAGCCTGACGAACAAGGTCAAGTGTCTAACGTGCGACAATGTTACTTCCAGAGATGAACCCTTTCTAGACTTCCCGATCGAGGCGAACGAGAACGAGGTGACAGACATACAGGAGCTTCTCAAGAGCTATCATCAGCGCGAAATGCTGTCCGGTTCAAACAAGTTCTATTGCAACGAGTGCTGTGGACTGCAGGAAGCTGAGCGCATCGTCGGGCTGAAACAGCTCCCTCACACCCTGGCTTTACACTTGAAGAGGTTCAAATACTCAGAAGAGCAAAATTGTAATATTAAGTTGTTCAACGAAATCCACTACTCACTGAATTTGAAGGTATGCTCGACCTTCGACACCTCGGTCTCCAAAAACTACGAACTGAAGGGTGTCGTCGTCCACATGGGCGGTGGCCCCCACCACGGCCATTACGTGTCGATCTGCAAGAACGACCGCTTTGGCTGGCTGTTATACGATGACGAGACAGTCGAATCCATTAAAGAAGAGACGGTGCTGCGGTTCATCGGCAGTCGCGATAACCTGACGACGGCATACGTGCTATTCTATCGCGAGACTGTTGCTACCGAGGAGGACACGCTCGACGCTGTAAATAAGAAGTCCTCGCAGAATTACGGTGAGAACATCGAGCAGCTGATAAAGTACGACGAGTGGATGCGCGACAGGAACCACCAGTCGTCTGAGGCGAGCGACGATTCCGTTCTCAAAGAAGTTCTGGAGGAGCAGGCCATCAACCCTGCCAAGCATAACGCGGTCAAGGCCGCACGACGGAAATCGAAGTTATTTGGGTTTATGAGGAGTTCTTGACGACAACCGTCTATACAATAGAGGGAGCATGTAAGAGAATAAAGACTGTTATTATACATTTCGTTATCTTATTTAATTGATGATATTGCGTACTTGCTGGGCCGGTACGAGTGGTAACGCAGGCCAGGCGCGCCGCCCGCAGTTCCCGGTTGCACACTCGCTCCTACACGGGCGGAGCGTGCGTGAACAGGTACGACACAGACTCCCCGTTGTGAAGTCTGCGGATCGCCTCTGCGAGCGTCGGGCTGATGTCAATCTGGTCCAGGATGTCAAGGCCCAGGTCGACTGGCACCGAGTTGGTGCAGACGATCCGCGAGAGCTGGCTGTTGCGCAACTTCTCGCAGGCGGAGCCGGAGAAGATCCCATGGGTGACGATGGCGATGACCTCCTTGGCGCCGTGGTCGATCAATGTGTCGCATGCCTTCACTAGCGTGCCGCAGGTGTCGGCCATGTCGTCGATCAGTAGGCACGACTTGCCCGTGACATCGCCGACAAGAACCATGCGCGAGACCTCGTTGGCCTTCTGGCGCTCCTTGTGGATCAGTGCAAAGTTCAGGTCGAGCTTGTCGGCGAGGGACGCAACACGCTTGGCGCCGCCGGCGTCTGGAGACACCAGGATGACGTTTTCAAGGTCGGTGCGGGTCTTGATGTAGTTGAGGACGCTGGGCTCCGCGTACAGGTTATCCACGGGGATATGGAAAAAGCCCTGAATCTGAGAGGCATGGAGGTCCATGGTGATAACGTGGTCGCAGCCGGCCGTCTGCAGCAAGTTGGCGATGAGCTTGGCGGTGATTGGCGCACGGGACTTGTCCTTCTTGTCCTGGCGCGCGTAGGGGAAGTTAGGAATGACGGCGGTGACCTTGCGCACAGAGGCCGTCTTGCATGCATGGATCATGATGAGCAGCTCCATGAGGAAGTCGTTGATCTCCTGCTCGCCGGTGCCAGTCTGGATGATGTACACGTCCTCGTCACGAATGCTTTCGCCGATCGTCACAGACGTCTCCTTGTTGGAGTACTGGTACACACCGACCTTGGACAGCGGGATGCCCAACCTCTCTGAGATACGCTCAGCAAGCTCAGGGTGCGAGTTCCCGGCCAGTAGTTTTATGCTGTTGGAAGACATCTCCTCGGGACTAAAAGACATGAACGGGCAGGTCCGGGCGGCGGGGTTGATGCTGGATGCACAGGGCAAATTTGGCGGTGCCGATTGGCGGAATGCACACTTGTGGCGGCCGGTAACGGTTCGGAATGCGCTTTTGCTGCTCTGGGCGGTGGTGCCGGAGTGGTGCGCTGGGCATGCATGCAAGTTACTTTAAATGGGCCATAGGCCTTGAAAAATTTGCGGTCACGTGAAAAGTGCATGACAAAGAACAAAAGGCGAGTATAAGCTCAGCGAGCCCAGCACATCTCATCCAGGGGGTGTATGAGGCTTACAGGCCCGCAGAATATCAGTTCTGGATGCGTTACTGTTCTTCTGTGTGGTTGTGTATTCTGCAGGGTGCGATGCGCGATGCGCGATGCCCGCTAGTGTTGGCTCGTCTGTTGCAACGCAGAACACAAAAGAGTATCTTCGAGAGGCCGCAGGACCTTCCCATCTGCGTTCAGCAGGTTCTGCAGCTGTAGGGCAACCAAACGTTGCGACAAGACGTCGTCACGTTGAACCCCGGTCAGCACGCCATGTCCGTGCTGCGCGCTTTCCCATGTCTCGAAGAGCGCACCAGCACGGGTTCGCCCAGAAGGTGACATTCCAACTTCTGCCAGCACACCCAGCAGCTGAGAATAGTATTCGTAATCAAACCGGTGTTGGTTTTCCCGTTCGTATTGGAAGAGAGTCGCAGTCTGCAATGCTGGTTGACTCTCGACACCCTGGCGTAGATAGCTGGCAAGCTTATCCAGGACAAAGTATTCGAGAAGCGCACGGTCGGTGTGATGTACGACATGCTCGGCCAGGCTGCCTGCAACTGCTGTTCCGGTGGTGGTCAACTGCCAGGGAGCAAGTTGCAAGACGGTCTGGCATACAAACCGCGCGGAACGCTCACGGATCTCGGCGTCGTCGTCACTCAACAGCTCAAAAAACTGCAGGATGGCGTCCCCAGCACCCATGCGTTGGGTGTGGTGCATCAACGCTTTCAAAGCAGCAAGTCGGTGGTCAACAGGCAATTCATCGTGGCAAGACGTCCATACGACCCGCTTCCATTGTTCGTAGTCAGCGCCGGCGCCGACGACATAAAAACCGGACAGCTCTAGTGCTGTAGTCTGAACGATGTTGGCTTCTGCAGAGTCTGACAACGAGACGAGTTTGGCCAGAGATAGTGCCTCCGGCCAGTGCTTGTGCAGGATTCGCAGCACAATGGCTTTTGATGCAGGTAATATCTTGCTGGCCAGTAAGAGTTGTTCCAGGTGCGTAACAATGGCATCTGGGATTGATGGTTGTTTGCTGTCAACAATGTATTTCAAGGTCGTTTCGACAACGCTATGGTAATCCGACTGCACTCCCATTAAACACACTTCATCGATTTGATCAGACTCACCAGTTTCAATCACAAAAGTTATGGTGGTGGCCAGGCACAGTTGTTTTGCACCACTGATCGTAGTAAACCGACTCTGTTTGCGAAAGAACGCTAGAAGTTGGCTATTGATTCCCTGAGTATCGATTAATGGGTTTCTCCTACGGCATAGCAGTAGTATCTCCAGGTACGCCCGAATGGTAATAAAGCATGGGTCGCAATGTAGTATTTGCTCAAAGTGGTGCATCAGCTCATCCCAAAGGTGCTGAGCATGGGTTTCCCCCGAAGTGCTATCAGATTGTGCATCTTCTAGGTATTTTAATGATAGTAGATAACCATGTAGCTTGTTATGGGTTTTCAGATCCAGATCGTGCGCTAGTTGCAGTGCCATTTCGGCGGGATTGACCGTAATTGCTGCTAAACACCTGGACGCTAGGTCCCTGATTTTCCAATCTGCACTGGCAATGTGCATCAAAATCTCATCAACAAACTGGTCCAAGCGGTCTGTGCTGGATGTCGATCTTAGGTTCATTAACAGGTTACAAGCCAAAAATAGAGACTGGCCATTAAATGATGCCTCTGGTTGACGAGACTGTTTCAGCGTTTCCAAAAGCAGGTTTTCTATTCCTTCATACTTTGTAAAGAATTGCCTGCCTGTGAGTGTTTTCTGGCCTTTACCAAATATTCTATTGGAGATAGCGTTGAACAACATGATTGAGCAGTTCCTGATTGCCCATATTTCTGAACCAAAACTTGATAACGCAAGTGTCAACGCTCTTGTTGTGAAGGGCTCACACAGCGGTGCTAAAGTGGAATCGGTGAAAATAGCCTTTATACAGTTGAATGCATTTATCTGTGGAAGATCCAGCTTGTCCTGATATGCAGTTATTGGAAGAGTAGCTATTTCAAATAGCTTTTGGAATGTTTCACGCAGTATTTGCCTGTCATCATTGGTCTCGGTATTCAGCAGCGCGGTTAACAGAAATGGAATTCCTCCAGAGCGGCGCGTTATGTGCTTCGTATGGCTTTGAAGAAGTTCAAAAATTTCCTTTAACCAGCTGTCGATGATATCTGGGGATGCTTGTTTAGCCTTGAAACAGGTAGTTGTGAATGTGGGAAGCACTGCTTGAAATGCACCACTATGTCTGATACAAAATAGTTGCTCGATCTGAAGATCCCCAATCTTCTCGATTTGTTCAGAGGACAGTACACACCCCAGTAGTTTCTCTAACACAGAAGATGCTTCCTTGGTGATTTTAAATGCAGAACCCATAATCGTCGTTTCGGATTGCTCTGAACCCCTCACATTCTCTGGTAAGATATTGTCTGTAGCATCAAATGAGAGAACGTCCTTGCAGACCTCCCAGGTGACGCCGATTATTCTAACAATTTGTTCTTTTAACTGGCTACCGATCAATTCTGTTTGTTTTAGAGCTTCACGTTGGATAATAAGACCCAGCGATGTTAGCTTTCCACATAGAGGGTAAGCAAGACCGTTAGAGAAGCTCACTCTGTACTGATCCAAATGGTTCTCCAGGTACTTTAATAGGTCATTCACAAACATGGCTTTGTCAGTTGATAAAACGTAGAGATGAAACTGAATAGCAGCACCAATGTCAGAGTCCTGGTAGCTCGAAAGGTATGTTTCCGAGACGGCTTGCATATCCTCGAGATACCTTTGGTTGAGTCGTATTCCTATGATTTCCAATATTTCAAGAGTTACATTCCTGACGTCCTCGTAGCTGTTGTATAGACTTTCAGTAAGAACAGCTTGCAACAGTAGGTTGTCTAGAACTACAACGTGGTAGGGGCATTCTCGTAGGTTCTTCTGATCTAAGTATTTTGATTTGAGGGTTTTGTCAAACCCACATTTTATGATATCCAAAACAATTTGCAACGCCAATAATCTGCTAGAATATCTGCTGCCTGGCAGCAGCAATGTTGTGAGCTTCGATAGCGTACGCTCCACAAAGGTCTTTGCATGCTGCAACATCAGCTCATTTTCCTCTTGCTCCGCAGGAAATTTGTTAGCCTTTCTCAGTTTGTTTAAGTTTCTGTGCAGCAAATACGAAGAGTCTCTAATTCTCAGTAGGAAGTTTCTGAATGCACTTCTAAAGTAATTCCTCATCTCGAGGCTGCCGTCTGAAAAGAAAATATTGAAGTTAGTCAATATCGTTTCGTAAATGTAGGGTCTGATCGGCTCTGACTTTTTCTTTGAGTAGGTTAGAAGCTCGAAAGCTTCTAATTTGCAGTCCTCCGTTTGTAAAAGCTGTACGATCCGCTGAAAGTCGATTATCTTATCGTTATGGAAAGGTTCCTTCTCAATCTCAAGCACTTGACCGATTCTCAGTAGCTGCAGGACAATCTTCGGATCGTTTATCCTAGCCTTTTGCAAAAATATGACAAAAGCTTCACTGCCGGTCTTTTGAAACAGCAGTTTCAAAATGTAAATCTGGATGTTTTTTGCA
Organism: Hagleromyces aurorensis; assembly: GCA_030705145.1. NCBI lineage: Eukaryota > Fungi > Ascomycota > Saccharomycetes > Saccharomycetales > Saccharomycetaceae > Hagleromyces > Hagleromyces aurorensis. Next base: position 6,125 of record JANIWU010000145.1, on the reverse strand, counting down.
AACTGCGGTTTGCTCAGATAGGCGAGAACCAGGTCATCCCAGAGTACCATCCACGCTTCTGTATCACTAATGTAATGGAATTTGTAGATGTTAAGAAGCAGGTGTGCGACACACTTGCCGACGAGGTTTGCCATGGAGTCCGAATGGATCAGCTGGAGCGAGGATTCGATGAAGCGTGGCTGCAGCTCTAGGATAGGATACAGATCAATCTCATCGGAAAGCAGATCTATCAGATAATACTGCACACGGGCCGTATCTGGAATTTTGAGGACCTCCAGCAGCCATTGGCGGAGCAGCGTCTGGAAGAGTTCAGGCTCGTAAATCGTCTTCAGCAGCTGAAGAAGTTTGAGAAACATGTCTCTGATGGCATTGGAAAAAGCAGGGTCGCTCCCAGAGGCAAAATCGACAAAATATACAAATAGACGGCTAGATTCATCTGTGCACAGCAGTTCCAACAGTGTCTTCTCGTGCGCAGCGGAATCAATCTTCTTGTTCTTGACGATCTGGTGGTTGCGAAGCAGCCACAGGGCCAGACAGTCTACGTTCAGAACCCGTTCCGCAGCAGGCGTGTTTTCAAGGTTTTGGTCCAGCTTCACGAGTAGTTGGGGAAACATAGCTTGAAGTTTCGAAAACACCTGCAGACTGTTATCTGGGGTTATTTTAGACGGATTGTTCTGCAACAAAAACTCTTTCAGGTCAGAAACCTTACATGCTGTCGAATCTGCTGCATTTCCCTGAGAATAGCATGTCTGACGGTCCATTTCCACAGTACAAGTTGCTTTATTGCTATGTTTGACGTTTGTTATCGCGCTTATATGCAGAAGCTCATCGCTTAAATTTTTCAGCTCTTAATTAGTAGGCTACTTAGCGCTGCTATATAGAAGTACAGCTATACCAGCAGATCCTGTATCAAATCAAATATCTAAGTTATTCATGCTTTGTATATGCATTTCAACCAGGATATGTTAATTAAACTTGGTCTTCTTCCAGCGAATTGTGTTTTCTGAGCACTGCGATGTTCGCAGCTTTTCTCGTGCTTGAACTGACCAATCTCGATAAACGCCTTTGAACGTCGCAATTTGGTGCAATGGCTTCAGAAAGAGATTTGGAAGAACGATGCACTCTTAGTACTGACTCTAAAGTACTCAAAAACGTCTTGGGACACAGAGTGCGCTGTTTTAGGTATCGAACCGACTAGGGCCCATACTCTTCAGAGATTGCAAACCCCTCTATCAGCCGTCCAGGGCTGCCAAAAGCCAACTGCAGCTCCAGGAAACCCGGCTAGCGTACCACCACTCTACCACGCCTTCAGAAGTTTATAAATATCTATTCAAAAGCGCAGCTTTTAAACCACAGAAAGAGACGAATAGGCTATATAGAAATCTATGCAATTTTGGAAGTTTGCGACGGCAGCACCGGCTGGCGTGCAGAACTAGATGTCGTCGATGTCCAGCTCGCTGTCGTCCTCCTCCTCGTCCTCCTCGTCGGCGTTGCCGAACTCGAAGTTGACGTCCTCGTCAGACTCGAAACCGAAGTTGTCGGTTTCGTTAATCTTGGCGTTCTCGGGCAACTCACCTTGGTTCTTCAGCGCTCTGGCCTCGTCCAGGTTGTATTTGTGCACGACGTCACACTGGTCGTCTTGGAAGTCTCTCAAAGAGACCAGGATGATGTCACCCTGGCCCATCCAGACTCTCTTCCTTAATTTTCCTCTGATGTGTGCCATCCTCCTGATGCCGTCAAAACAACTGGCTTCCACTCTGCCGTTTCCCAGCATCTTGGTGATTTGGGCGTACTCTTGGCCGTCCTCCTTCAGGATAAGCTCACGCTTAGGACCATCGGATTCGTTCTTACCTCTTCTTCCTTTCTTACCACCCTTGGTGTTCTTCTTACCCATTTTTCCAGATAAGAGTGCGTCTGCTGTGTTTCTCTAAACAGAATGGCTGAATACACAGGCTAACGAATGGTAATGTATGTTTTACAGTGTTTGTTCAACACACTTCGCGTGTTCGTGAAGCACAGAGGTCATCTTGCTAAGGTGGTCCCCGTTAAAATTTTTCAGTTCGTTAAAAACGATCAATATATATCCTGGCAGGCAAGTCATATAGCACAACCAATAAAGGCGGTGTGTGGCTATACAAATCTAAATGTACATTAGGATCTTTCCGCCTCTCAGGGCGGACTTCACCTCCAGATGCAGAAGAATACAGCATTGTGTGCGAACCTCACTAGCGGGTCAGCTGAGCCTCTGTGCTAGGACGAGGCACCGCACGCGGTACCTCGCTGGACAAGCATCGGGCAGCTTTACAGCTAGAGATTCTACTTCTTCGCTTTGATGTTGCACAACTGGTTCAGAATGTTGAAGAGTCCGCTCAGACCATCAATATGTTCCTTGGCATACGTAGACGTGGTGTCTCCGTACACAATGGTGTGGCCGTAACGCAGCTGGCCCTCGTGCTGGGCCTCCTTGACAAGCTTGAACAGCGACTCGATGACGGGCGAGGACGAGCCGGTGACGGTGAGGAAGTCGACTGGCGACTGTGACTTGCTCTTGGGCGAAAAGTAGCTGCCAGACCCGCTCGCGTTGACGGTGGCTCCGATCTCGCTGGGCGTCTGTGGCAATGTGTCCTTGTCAAAGGTGGAGTTCGTCTGGCTGTTGTAGAACTTGATCAAAAACTCAGCAGCTGCCAGCGATAGGCCAGCCTGCTGCACGAAGAGAATGTTTTTGTGGATGTAGGCATGGATACCCTTTTCCTCGAAAAGCGTGTTGATATGCGTCATTGCCTCGCCGATAACAGCGGCAACACGGTTCTGGTCCTCAGCGTTTTCTGTGTGGAATCTGATCATCGAGTCACCGATCTTGTAGTAAGAGCCAGGCAGTCTTTCCACCTTGTCGTCAAGAATCTTGACGACTTCGCTCTTCCAGTCCACCTGCTCGACAATGTTGTACCACGCTCCGTTCAATCTGACATACGCACCGTTTTCGGCGATTAAGCCAAGATTGAAGACACGGTTGTATAGACTCTCAAGCGTAGTCTTGGAAAATGAGTTGATGACGTAGACGATGTTTGAGGCACTCAGCTCATTCAGAATTGTAAGCATCCTGGAAGATGGAGGTTCAGAAATCTTGAATATAAACATGCGCTTTTTGGCTGAAGTGTAATCAGACGCTAACTGGTTCAGCGACAGATGGAACACGGTGGTTCTTTCCTTGTTGAATTCCCAGGAGCTGTTGATGCTCTGCAAAGACGATGTTATCCAATTATCGGAATCGTTATTAATAACGCTCTTGACCATCTTTTTCCAGCGACGTCTCCTCTCTTCCTGCGACATCTCAAGGGCGATTTTGATATGACTGGCAACGCTTTTGATATCCCAAGGATTAATTAACAGCGCACCCTCTTTCAACACAGATGCACTACCGGTAAATTCAGATAGTAGCAGAGATGCATGCTTTTCGATAGAGCAAACGATGAATTCATGACATGTCAAGTTCATACCCTCTCTCATTGAATTCACCCAGAATAATTCTGCTTCTGAATTCAAAGCCAAGTATTGTGCAAACTCTAGGTCTTGATGTAGGAAAACAACTGGTTGTGAGATACTGATGTTGGTGGAAAGAGAGTTGATACGATCAACAACCAACATGATACTACGCTCTAGCTCAGGGTTCTTACTATGCCCAATGCAAATCTGTATCAGCACAACTTTATCGATGTAAGATGGATTTTCGCGTAAGAATCTCTCATATGCAAGCATTTTCTTTTCGAGACCACGAATACTGTCGTATTGATCACGGCAAACAATCAATTTTTTGCCTCTCCATCTCTCTCTGATCAATTCACGCCATTGGAGAACGTCTTCCTTACTTAATTGCTCGTTCAGATTGAACAAGTCAATACCAACCGGAATGTTTTTCACAGAGATCATTCTTCCTTGATATTTGAGTCCATCGTTGCCAATATCAGACATTAATATTCGGTTTGCTGTTTGCAAGAAGTGTCTGGCATATTCTTGTGTTTGGAAGCCAATAGAATTTGCTCCAACTAGGCCTTCCAAAATCTTTTCTCTTTGAGCGAAACATCTGAAGACTTCACTACTTGGGAAAGAGACGTGCAAATAAAACCCAATCTTGGCAGTTGGGATTGCTTTTCTAATCATGGCAGGCACTAACATCAAATGATAGTCATGAATCCAGACAGTGTCTCCAGTCTTGTATTTGGCTATAATCTTTTCTGCAAACAGCTGGTTGAGATGCTGATAGTAGGACCACGAGTGATCTTCAAACGCTTTTGAGTTGGGATTGTCTGGAATTTGGTAATGTAACGTTGGCCATAAGATTTGCTTGCAAAAGTTCTTGTAAGCTCCCTTGAAAGTGATGTCATCCATAATGACTGCAGATGAGTTGTAGTCATCTTCCAGTGTCGTGGAGATCTCGGTCACAATATCCTCTGGCACCTCGTCAGTTGGAATACCAATTGTTCCAACCCATTGGATAGAATCCACGACTGTCTTTTCTAATGTGGCGGTACTGACTGCATTTCTAAGGGCACCATTACCCTTGATGCTGTGGACAATCTTCCATGGTATCTTGGCAAACAAGTCGCGTGAGTTATTTAGTAGGTTTGCCTTTAGCTTAGCATTGTTTGAATAACCGCCAAACTTTGGAACCATGAACTTCTCATTTTTAGCGGATGCTGTATCTGGTTGATCGTGGTGGTCCTCATCAGAATCTGAGCCAATGACAGTGGAAATGTCGTCCTTTGGAACCTCTGAGTACTTCAGATTCGAAGCGCCAGTTGGCATTTTGCCCTTGAACGAGCCCTTAGGGATGCGTTTAAGAGCAGGAAAGGCCGACTTCTGTTGCTGCTGCTGCTTGACTTTAGCAAAATCAACAACTGCTGAATTTGTGCCTGGGACGGCCTTGGACTTTGGCGTGACGACCGCCGAGTTGGGAGTCGACGTATGAGATCTGGCATGTCCCTCAAGAGCAGCCTGTGACGAGTTGCTCTTTTTCATAACGGACTGGTATAGCAGCGACTTGTTGACGTTCTTCAAAAGACTTGCAGTGCTGTCAGGGGGACTTGTGCTCAATGGCACAGGAGGCTGGCGATCGGGCCCCGGGGTCGACGCTCTTGAGAACACTGGGGAGCCGAGCTGGTCCGCAGCATTCGCAGACGAAGAAAAGAATTCCTCTACGGATGCGCTGGTGTTCAGAGGAAGCGCGGCATTCACTGGTGTGTGGGAGGTAGTCGCACTGGCGGTCAGACTCTCCATAAATCGCTGGGAGGAGAGCATTGCATCCTTGGACGCTGGGTATGCGACGCCGCCCTTCCTAGGCATGGGCTCGACGACGGCCAGCGACTCCTGCGAGCCGTTATTGCTCAAAAACGGCGACGCGGAATGCGAGCCCCCGCGCTGCCGTCTGGCATTTTCGACCTGTGGGTTGTCGACTTTGACAAGGGAGGTGTCTAGATCAGCCAGGCCCTCTCTCTCGTTCTCCACCTCGAACTGGGGCTGGTATGGTAGAAACAGCGACGCGATGATGATTGTCATACCCTCTTGTGTTGTATCTTAGTTTTTCCGACGTCAATGGCTTGCGTTGTTCTTCTTGTGATCGTTTTACAGTGATCTGTTTGCTTCGGCAAGTGAGTCTCCGTAACCGTGATCGTATATATATAAGCGCAATGGGGTAGTTGGGAACTGAGGGGGGGGTATGTTCCTGGGCTTATCACTTTCACGAAAGTTATGCTGCTTTGCGAGTAGAATAGCGTAAAATTCCTTCTTCCGTCAGCTGATGGCTTTTCTCCTGTTGCGTAATGGTTCCCTTTATGTATGGGGATGTAATTGTTGCAGCTGCTATTTTTCCGCCCCTGCGTATGCGTAAACTTTTCCACGGGAGACCCCCTAAAGATCATCACACGTAGAAAGGGCCAGCCAGAGCGTAACGTCGACGGTCCCTCGTACTGTTACCAGAGTTTCAAACATGAGAAAGTGCGGTAGTATAGAGAGGCCCTGAGAGTCAAGACAGGTGGGGCAGGTCAAAAACAGCATAGAATATCCATGTGTAGATGATATTCAAGCCCTAAAAGAAAGACTTCCAGCATATCGAACATCTTACCCGGCTC
>JANIWU010000144.1:0-18948 GCA_030705145.1 Hagleromyces aurorensis | reverse complement strand
TTCACCCTCGCGATAACGCTAGCTGATTTTACCGAATACCGGATAAAATCTACATTCTGATGTCACGTGAGATTAAAATGTAGATAATTGTCCCAAGTTCAGAGTTTACGATATTAAACTAAGGTTAATACTTTAAACTATATAGAACTAAAACTGACAATTGATCGATGATCCTTTGTTATTGGAATCTAGACTACTTGTGAAAAGTTTTCACCCTCATTTATATAGTGCATGGGACCTCGTTCCGTGTCGTCTTATTCGAGAGTTCTTAGCTCACGTGATCAGACTCAGGAACGAGAGTCTACAAAAATGATCTTTTTGTTATCACCAGCAACGATCCAATCATATGCTGCAAATCCGCACTGGTTCTGAGGCATAGTGTACGGCCTCCTGTCACGGCCCCGGACAAAAACACAAGGTTTACACCCAGCAACCACAGCATTTAGCATGTGCATACAGGGGTGGGAATCTGTAGGACCTCTCAGAGCGCCCATTTCGATCTGCTACGGGCCTCTTGTCACAAAGAACGACCAACCATTTCGAATGGAATTTCCTACGCTTTCATTTTCCCTGATCACACTTCGGGTCGCCTCTTAGTTTCTATACTACTCCTAACATTATTTAACCTCTTACAACGTTCCCTCCTTTCATAGGACAGTTTACGCTCTCGTTCTTCTAGACAAGTTACTCCCCCAGAAACTAAACTGAAATCAATTCAGGCCAGACTTGCAGAAAACTCACCGCGTTACGGATTTTTCCAGCATACTGATATCTTACAAACTTCCCCAAGTGTCACCAAAGATATCTTCACTCAGTCCGAGAAACAGCTCAACGAAAATTGGCTCTTTTTCGACAGATTCCATTGCAAACGAAGATCCAGCACAGCACAGAGAAGTCGTTGTTTGGAACAGACTTTGATTACACAATTGTGCGTATTCTCTTTGAACTTTCGGCTAAAAGCAGTACTACCAGATAGTAGGCACTCCCACGGTTCATTGCACGCATAACAAGCCACACAAACTGCGATCGCAATTTTTCTGTAAGGAATTTCAGTTGTCGACCATTTTATATATTCCGCAAAATCTGTTGAGAATTTGAGCAAAGCATTTTGCACAACTCACAACTAAGGTTCATTTCTGTTATTAGGATTCGTTGTTTTTTCAACACTGTGTGTTAGACAATTCCAATTCCCCACATCAAGATGTTAGCCCGCTCCATTGTTAGACGACTCGCCACCAGAAACCTGGTCGGCATGGCAAAGGTCGCCAGACCAGCTGTCTGGATAGCTGGTAGAAGATATGCCACCGCCAAGGCACAACCTACTGAGGTCTCCTCGATTTTGGAGGAAAGAATCAGAGGTGTGTCCGAGGAGGCCAACCTAAACGAGACCGGTAGAGTCTTGGCCGTCGGTGACGGTATCGCCCGTGTTTTCGGTTTGAACAACATCCAGGCCGAGGAATTGGTCGAGTTTTCCTCAGGTGTCAAGGGTATGGCACTTAACTTGGAACCAGGTCAAGTTGGTATTGTCTTGTTTGGTTCCGACAGACTGGTCAAGGAAGGTGAATTGGTCAAGAGAACCGGTAAGATTGTTGATGTTCCTGTTGGTCCAGGTCTTTTGGGAAGAGTTGTCGACGCCTTGGGTGCTCCAATCGACGGCAAGGGTCCAATCGACGCTGTTGGATACTCAAGAACCCAAGTTAAAGATCGGGGTATCTTGCCTAGAAGATCCGTTCACGAACCAGTCCAAACCGGTTTGAAGTGTGTTGACGCTTTGGTGCCTATCGGCAGAGGCCAAAGAGAACTGATTATCGGTGACCGTCAAACTGGTAAGACCGCTGTCGCCTTAGACACCATCCTGAACCAAAAGAGATGGAACAATGGTAAAGATGAGAGCAAAAAGTTGTACTGTGTGTATGTTGCTGTTGGTCAAAAGAGATCCACCGTCGCTCAATTAGTGCAGACTTTGGAACAGCATGACGCTATGAAATACTCTATCATCGTCGCTGCTACTGCTTCAGAAGCTGCTCCTCTACAATACATTGCTCCTTTCACAGCTGCTTCCATCGGTGAATGGTTTAGAGACAACGGTAAGCATGCTTTGATTGTCTACGATGACTTGTCCAAGCAAGCTGTTGCTTACCGTCAACTGTCGCTGTTGTTGAGACGTCCACCTGGACGTGAAGCTTACCCAGGTGATGTTTTCTACTTGCACTCCAGATTGTTGGAGAGAGCTGCTAAGATGTCGGAGAAGGAGGGTGCTGGTTCTTTGACCGCTCTTCCAATTATTGAAACACAAGGTGGTGATGTTTCCGCATATATCCCAACCAATGTTATTTCAATTACAGACGGTCAAATTTTCTTGGAAGCTGAATTATTCTACAAGGGTATTAGACCAGCTATCAATGTTGGTTTGTCAGTGTCCCGTGTCGGTTCTGCCGCACAAGTCAAGGCTTTGAAGCAGGTCGCCGGTTCTTTGAAGCTGTTCTTGGCCCAATACAGAGAAGTCGCCGCCTTTGCTCAATTTGGTTCCGATCTTGATGCTTCCACTAAGCAGACCTTGACTAGAGGTGAAAGATTGACACAATTGTTGAAGCAAAGCCAGTACTCGCCTTTGGCTGCTGAAGAACAAGTTCCTCTAATTTATGCTGGTGTCAACGGTTACTTGGACAACATCGAGTTGTCTAGAGTCGCCGAATTTGAGTCGTCTTTCTTGGCGTACTTGAAGTCTAACCACGAAGAGATCTTGGCTGCTATCAGAGACAAGGGTGAATTGACAAAGGACTTGCTAGCTTCCCTGAAGTCTGCCACTGAATCGTTTGTTGCAACTTTCTGATTGACATTTCCGTTTGGAAATTTGTTCTAATCGCGAAGATGCAGTGACTATCATTAAAAGACTTCTCATTTTTGTAAATTTCACTGGTTGAGACAAGTGAACGTAAACTCTAAGCCAAAAAGGTATAGATGCTTCACATCCCAATTCATTGTTTCATATTTTATTAATATTATATTCTCATGATTCAAAGAAAAGATAACGAGTATAACTAAAGTACATATAAATAAATATTTTATCTCTATCCCCGAATCAATCACAATGTTCAATGCAGGTTGAGATACCCTTTATCTGGGCCTTTTTTTTTATTTTAGGTATTTGGTGATATTGGTATTTATATTAAATCAATCTGAACAATTGATCTTTTATGTATGGAGATTACACAGAATAGGAAATACAACTGTCCTAAGAGTGAACTAAACGAGTTATTTATATAGCTCCATGCATATTATCTAATGTCCACTGAAGAAACTACAAGAGAGAATTCAGAACCTCAGAATCTCAAGTCACCAAATTACAAACGTTTGACTGATGATGATTTGTACAGACACTCATCGCAATATCGAATGTGGTCTTATACTGCCGAACAACTCAAGCAGAAGAGATTAGACCTTAATATTCAAGCATCTTCCTCCATAGAACAGCGCTTTTTGAAATTTAGAGAAGAGCATAAAGACGAATTGACAGATGAGCAATGGCGGTCTGTGGAAGAAAAGAATGTTACAGTAAACGATGAGGAAGAGCTTCTATTTGTCAACTTTTACGCCAAGAAACTTCAACTCATTGCCCAGCATTTAAACTTGCCAACTGAAATTATTGCCACATCGATTACTTTTTTTAGGCGATTTTATTTGGAGAATTCAATCATGCATATACATCCAAAAACCATGGTCCATACAACAATATTTTTAGCATGCAAATCTGAGAACTACTTTATTGGAGTTGATTCATTTGCTAAAAAAGCTAAGTCTAACAGAGATGCTATTTTAAAATATGAATTCAATTTGCTGGAAAGTCTGAAGTTTTCTTTGTTGGTTCACCATCCATTCAAACCGTTGCATGGGTTCTTTCTCGATATACAGGCTATCCTGCACGGTAAGGTGGATTTAAAGTACATGGGGCAAATCTACGACAAATGTAAAAAGAGACTGACTAATGCGTTGCTTACCGATGCTGTTTATTTCTATACACCGCCACAGATAACTCTGGCTGTTCTTTTGAGTGAAGATGAAACGTTGATTAGGCGGTATCTGGAGCTTAAATTCGACCACACAGAATCGGTAGATAATGATAACTTAGAAGAGACCAAAAACAGCGGTCAACCAGCCGATCAGCCAAGTACTGGTTCCGATGATAAAAACACTGGCACTGCTGTGGACTCCAAGAAAAAAGACGCGGAAAATATTGGTAAATCCATAAAATTTAACACATTGATGAATGTAATTTTAGCCTGTAAAGATTTGATTGAAAACACAAGGACGATATCTGTCGAAGAGGCTAAACCAATATTCATGAAAATTGAAATTTGTCAAAACCCCATGCTCTTAGTCCAGCAGGTTAAACGGAAATCAGCGGAAAGTAGTGATGAAAAAAATGGTGTGAAAAAACTTCAGGAGTAGTTTTATGATAGTGATATAGTTATATGATACATATAATGGGCTTGCAACATAGCTTGCATATTTTACCTCAGTCACTAATTTGAGATTCACTCAAAGTGTTATTTGCAAACAAACTGCAACATGAAAAAGTTTCATTAAGTATCTTCAAAAGAAAGATTATCAACCATTTGATGGTATATGTACATATATATGCTAAGGGCTATTTACAATATCGTTCATTGCAAAATTAATATGGAATTGAAATTATGTTTGTACTTGGGACAAATGTGATAATTCTGTCGTCCGATCAATCAATAGATTAATCATTTACGGATTGCTATGGTAGGTCTTTACTTAGCTTTGATGAAAGTAGGTATTTTATTTTTATCACCCCCGATGTTATTACGCTCGTCACTGTCAGATTCAACGACTTTATTTGTCGATGTCTTTATCTTATTGATGGGGACTCCGTTGCACACATCTTCGATTTCCTTTGCGTCTAATGTTTCATATTCGATCAACCCTTGAGCAAGTCTATGCAGCTCCACCGCTCTCTTGTTTAAAAGGTCGCGTGTTCTCACTTCAGAAGCCTTTAAAATATCTAGAACCTCTTTGTCCGCGATATCACGAATTTTATTCGACCAAGTCTCCCACTTGTCAGCCAAGTTAACAGGCCCTACATGCTCACTCATTCCGTATTGTGTAACCATCGCTCTCGCTGTTCCAGTGGCGTTCTGTAAGTCTGATCCGCAGCCACTCGTTGTGTTGTCCTTACCATATATCAGCTCCTCCGCAATTTTACCTCCCATGCAGACATCTAGTCTTGCTAAGCACTCTTTTCTTGTTATGTCGACTTTGTCCATCTCTGGTAGTTGAAAAGTAATACCTAGTGCTCTACCCCTTGGTAGAATTGTAGCCTTGTAGAGAGGTGTTGCTCCAGGAGTGTACATTGCCATAATCGCATGGCCTGCTTCATGATAAGCTGTTGCCTTTCTTGCCGCATCTGTTATCACCATGGTCTTTCTTTCAGCACCCATTAAAACCTTATCCTTGGCCCACTCAAAGTGGCTCATATCCACAGCAATGGCATTTTTCTGACATGCATAAACGGCCGCTTGATTCACTATATTGGCTAATTCGGCACCAGATAAGCCAGGAGTACCACGAGCAATGATAGTTGCATCAACATCTGAAGCCATCGTGATCTTTTTCATATGATGCTTCAAAATCTCGGCACGGCCACGAACATCTGGTAAATCCACATTCACAACTTTATCAAATCTCCCAGGTCTTGTCAAGGCCTTGTCTAAGGATTCTGGAAAGTTCGTAGCGCCAATGATTATGATACCAGTAGTTTGAGAAAACCCATCCAACTCAACAAGCAACTGGTTAAGTGTTTGTTTAGCATAAGCTTGGTCCTTTGGATTACGCTTTCCTCCAATAGCATCTAATTCATCGATGAATATAATTGCAGGCGCCCGTGCACGAGCCTGCGAAAATAGTTCTCTAATACGCTTGGCACCTACACCGACATAAACTTCATCAAACTCGGAACCAGACATGAAAAAGAAATCCACGCCAGCCTCGCCTGCTGTAGCTCTAGCTAGCAACGTCTTACCAGTACCCGGTGGACCTGTCAATAAAATACCCTTGGGTAGTTTACCGCCCAAAGATTCATATTTTGCAGGATCCTTCAAAAAATCAACCACTTCCTCCAGTTCTGCACGGGCTTCGTCACAACCACGGACATCATCAAACTTGACGTTGGTCTTTGCCACATCTACTGACTTATCAGCAACTTCTGAGGACTTCAACAAAGTGGTATTTTCGGTGATGTACTTGAAACCTTCGGTAGCACCGTAGGTCAGCAGTCCAAAAATTACCAGCCATTTGATCCATCTAGACACAATGGCAAATGTTGATTCCGTAACAACCACATGCAGTGGTTCCTTGCGTGAGCCATATAATGGCGAGTATAATGAGGGGAAAGTTCCGTGATATCCGGATGAGTTTGGCGATGAAGATGCCAGGGACGGATTTACCGCTCCTGCAGAACTAGCAGTCAATAGAGACTGTCTAACTGTATCCGCCTCAGCATGTCTACCGATTCTCTGTAGTGCTTCCATGTACAGTTCCATGCATTCTGGAGATGATGCAATGCCCGGCGTTTCGAACCGAGAAACGACGTATTGAGGGTAGTTTGACTGCAACAGGAGTTTATAAAATGCCGCCTGTGCGTCAGGATTTGTAAGGTCCTTGTTGGCTTCCTGCTCTTGTGTTGCCAATATGGCGTGTGAGATCTGCGAGGCTGTTGGAGTGGGCGCCGTCGCTATGCGTGCGTTCGATGCCTTTTTTGCAGCCTCGGAGTTCGGTGTCTTGTTGACGGGGTCTTTGTGAAGCTTAGGAGTGTCTTTTTCGGCCTCCTTAGCCGCTGGTTCCTTGCCATCTTCTGATCCAGCCGTTGGTTTGGAATAGAATGAGCTCTGCAGCAACTGAGGGTGGGAGAGGGCATGCCTCCGATACAGGAGCCCGCCCTTTGTCAATAGAGCCCTTGCTAGGAGTGGCGAGCCTCTATATGCACCCTGCAGAGCATGTCTGCCTGCAGTGGAGCTCAAAAGAGCCTTGGTTGCATTCATGCTTCTCTATGCTAGCGGCGAATGCCCAGTGGGATCCGATTCTTGCTAGACTGTGTGTTGATCAAGTGTTACCCCTGTTCAAACAGATGATATAGTCACACCGGTAATGTTGTGTTCAGTGTGTTTGGTGCACGCTTCCCTACTGATGTCGTGTGCTTAGTTCTGTTCTTTTAAGTATTCCCTCTGTAAGCTATTGCTCACGGCACATGGCTCCGGTTGGAGATGATGTTAGTTATTAAATGATGGCTTTCGCCACCAAGGACAAGAATTCCGCCTGAATTTTCCGAAGTCCAGAAGCTGGTCACACGATACGGTGTAGATATTCAGTCCAGATATCTCACGTGATGGTTTAATCAAAGATCACCTCATACGGTGTAGGCACAGACGCAACGTCCAGATTAATTACTATATAAATCAGTATCTGAAGGGTAACTATTCAGATACTACTCCTCTTAAAAGAGGACAAGTTATAATTCACGTCTAAGAATTAACTTCACCTTTCGCGATAACGCTAGCTGATTTTACCGTATACCGAATAAAATCTACAACTGAGGGTCACATGCCTTTCACGTGTACTCAGGCCCGATATTCTCCAGCATCCAGTTTTTTCGCCCTTAATTAATACGGAAGCCGATCCGTTATGCGCATAGGACCACTGCAGAAGGAAGCACCAGCTAACTGAGATCATTTTTGAAGCTGAATTACGGTAGTAAGACCGGTTTTTTAGCGGAACAGTATTCCACTGGAAAAAACCTAGACGCATCTGTGCTGAGAGGGCGCTATTATCTTTTTGAAGTCGGCGAAATTTCCTGTGCGAGTTGCCAAGGAATTTTGATCGTCACACCACAACCGTCTTCTGTGCAGAAATTAGCGAAAGCTAGTGGAAGCTGTCGTTTCCGGCGAAGAAACAGAGTCACGACAAGTGGATATATATAAACAAACACAAGACCGTTTGCAGCTGAAGGTTCAAGGACCAGAAACTAAAGCAAACAGTACAGTCCCGGTCGGAGTGAACGGGTTTGTAAAGTGAGCACAACTATACCGCAATGTCTGCCGGTGAATCTGTTGCCGTCATAGGTGCTGGCCTAGTCGGCTGTCTGGCCGCTCTGGCGTTTGCTGAGAAGGGCTGCAAGGTAACGCTTTTCGACTACCGTTTAGACCCAAGAGACGAGAGCACCACAGACCGGAATCTGAGGTCAATCAACCTAGCCATCTCTGCGCGGGGAATTGAGTCTCTAGAGTATGTCAATAAGGAGATCAAGGAGCGTGTCCTCAGGGACATCATCCCGATGAAGGGCCGCATGATCCACGATCTCAATGGGAAGCAAGAGTCCCAGATCTACGGGCTGTTTGGAGAGACGATCAATTCCATCGATCGCGCCGTTCTGAACAACTATCTTCTGGATGAGCTGGACAAAATCGGAAGCGAAAAGTTGACTATCAAATTTGACCACAAGCTGGTCAAGATCAAGTTTTCTGACGACACCAAGGGTCAGCAGACGTGTCTTTTCTCAACCACGCACGATGGGGTCCAGACATTGCAGTACGATTTTGTCGTCGGGTGCGATGGTGCCTATTCTACGACCCGGTACCAGATGCAGCGCGCCGTCAGGATGGATTATTCGCAGGAATACATTGACAGTTGCTACATCGAACTCTACATCCCACCCAGCAAGGAGTACAATGCCAAGTTTGGTGGCCACTTTTCGATCACTCCAGACCATCTGCACATTTGGCCCCGCCACAACTATATGTTGATCGCACTTGCCAACGCAGACGGCTCGTTTACGTCGACCTTCTTTGGGCCGTGGTCGTTGGTCGAGTCTCTGTTAGAGTCTGAGCAAAAGGTGCGCAGTTTTCTGCTGGAGAATTTCCCTGATGCTATGGATCTCATGGGTATTGATGAGGCCGTGCGTAAGTTCATAAGCTATCCAAAGGGTGCCTTGATGTGTGTTGAGTGTAACCCTTACAACGTGAAAAACGGATCTGCAATCATTTTGGGTGATGCCTCGCACTCTATGGTGCCCTTTTACGGGCAGGGCATGAACTGCGGTTTTGAAGACGTTAGAGTCCTAATGCAGCTTTTGGATCAATACGATGGTGACCGCGTTAAGGCATTCAATGAGTACAGTGTCCAGAGGCACAAAGATCTGGTTTCCATCATTACGCTTGCCAAAAATAATTATAAAGAAATGTCTCACGATGTTACTTCTAAAATGTTTTTGATGCGGAAGAAGCTGGACAACTGTCTGGGCCGCTTACTAGGAGACAGATGGCTGCCATTGTATACAATGGTTTCATTCAGAGCTGACGTTCCATACCATAGAGCAATTGAGATTTCTAACAGTCATAAGGTTATCCTCGGGTATTTGCAGGGGATAATCTTGACTACAACAGCAGTGGGTGGTTTCAAACTATTCAAGTTTCTTTACAAAGTCTTCAAAACATACAATGATAGATCCCACTGAACAATGCCAAATATTTGGAAATTTATATACTAATGAAGTTCATATATGATACAATCTGTAAAAAAAAATAATAGACGCTAAATTTTATTAAGCACAAGAGTAATAATGAGCTTTTGCTGATTTTTATATCCTGTTTGCCTACACAAGAAGGTTATGGTATCTGACCTTGGCACAGTTATATACATGTTATCATCACGTGCATGTCTTGAGAAGACATGTAAACATCTCAAATAGCTACTGCCGTTATACGCAAATTAAGATCAAAAAGAGATCGGTGCTGTGGAAGAAAGCAAGAGTTGGATTTTTTTAAGAGGCCATTTGGCTCAGATATATGTCTAGCAATGCAAATTATAACATGGACGAAGACGAGGATGATAATGGGATCTTTACCAACAGGTCTACGATGTTAGCCAACTTCGAAGAATGGATCAAAATGGCCACCGACAATAAGATTAATTCCAGAAATAGTTGGAGTTTTGCATTAATCGATTATTTTCATGATTTAAATCTGCTCCGTGACTCGGAAAATAACATTAACTTTCAGAAGGCGTCTGCTACTTTGGATGGTTGTATCAAGATCTATTCATCCAGAGTTGACTCAGTAACCAGCGAAACAGGGAAACTGCTGAGTGGATTGGCTCAGAAGAAAGATCTCAACAAGGAGAAATCAGGCAATTCTGAAGGGAATGGTCATCCTGAAGACGACCCTGATGGTATGCAACATGAAAAAGACAGTGGTCCCACAATTGATCCTGCAACAGGGCTGATAATTGCAGCGGATGTGGACACAAACAATGCAAGGAGAAGGAATCAAAATCGAGTCTTGGAAACCACTTTGGTGGATTTCGAATCTATTAGAATGAAAGAACTAGATCAGGAACTGAATATTGATCCCCTGTTCAAGAAGGCACTTGTCGACTTTGATGAAGGTGGTGCCAAAAGTCTCTTGTTGAACACATTGAACACAGATGAAAGCTGCCGAGTGGTTTTTGATGCTGCGATTAATGATGTGAATGTGACTGAAACCACAGATGAAGATGTGCTTGAAAACTGTGAGGGTGAGAATGTTGAAGGAGAGGCCAGTCAAGATGAACAAGCCATAGAGGAACGCAGCAATATTGGTAAGGAGGTTGACGAAGTGACACCACAACATACCCAAATATTTGAAGAAGATGTTGTGATGGATGGTACTAGTGACGAGGAATTACTAAATGAATCATCGATTGTTGCTGATGAAATTTTGGCGCTGGGTATTGAGTTCATAAATTTCAAAGATATATTAACCTCAGAATTATCTTCATCAATCGGACAACTGCGAAGAGTCGTGGATGATATCAACCAAGCAAAAAGCTTCATTGATGAAGTGAACGGAAACTCGAATAATTTTCTTACAGAAAAAGAATTGGAAGATGCTATTCCAGAGAATGGGTTTGATAATCTAGATGATATGGAATACGCCTCTAACTTCAACGCTTCCGAAGCTCTGGATGAGTCTCGTGATAAAAGCATTACAGCCAACCAAACCGGCCTAGGAGAAGAATCAAGACAAGAGACGGACGGTGCCCATAGCATAATAGAAAATATCTTTGAACAAGATTTGATGGCATATTTTGATGAAACGTTAAATAAAGGATGGAGGGGTAGAGAACATTGGAAGGTGCGGAATTTAAAAAAAAAGGAATCGGTTTTGAAGAATGGGGTGTCTGAGAAAAGTCCTATGCCAGGCTCCGCAGAGGAGAGACCAGGGTCTAAAGATTCTTTGAAGAACAAGAAGACTGTTATCGATTTCTTTGATATAGACGAAAACATCGAACAAGAAATATTTGCATCGAGAAAGAAGAATAATATTGAGATGGCATTGAAAACAAGGACAAATGATGATCACTATCTATTACCAGATGACTTCCACTTTTCCACTGACAATATAACAAGGCTGTTTATCAAACCAAATCAAAGGATGAAACTTTTTGCCGCAAAACGCCAGAAAAACAGCTCATTTGGAATGAGCAATGCGGTAACTGAGCCCAATGTTTCCAGCAATGATATTCCAGAGGTTGCCGATGAACATTTCTGGGCGAACAAATATGACGACAGAGACCATCATGCAGACGAGTCACAGGATGACGATCAGCATGAAGATATAATTGAAGCAGAATTGGAGAATCCCTTCGGAGACATTGGTGGTATTGATTTCAACCAAGCGTTCGATGATGACGCTGATGAACTCAAAGATGAAGATTTTAAAAACCTACTGAATTTGGAGGATTCTAAATTCCCGCCTGTCGAAAATAAGGTGAACTATGCGAGAGCTCCGAAAAAGGTTGATGTCCGCAAGTTGAAGAATAATATATGGAAGTCTATTAACATCGCCATGGAACGATATAAGCTTTCGAGAGAGGAGGAAACAGGGGTTATAGAGCTAAAATTTACTGAAATTGCAAGAGAAGTTGCGAACATGTACTCTGAGGAAGCTATTAAGGATATTTCGACGAGTTTTTGCTTCATTTGTTTGCTGCATCTCGCCAATGAACACGGGCTTGCTATTGAGAGCACTGGAGACTACGAAAACCTTGTTGTTGTTTGTACTATTGAAAGCTAAACTTTTTGGCGATACGTGAACGCTTCTAGCACTCGGGATGTGCTCTGAAATGCAGGATAAACACTCAAACATGGCCTGCTGTAACAGTAAGTAAGTAAATAATATAAATTTTGCGTAGAAGGCGCTTGATTACGAGTTTGGTGGTTAAATATAAATTGTTTTAGCTCGAATTTGCGATTTAAAAGAGAGTTGCGTTTTGTACCTTATAACATAGGGAAATTTTATGTTTTGGTTTTATATTTGCAATGTTGAGAGCGAAGCCAGTCCGGAAAAAACCAAAAGAATAAAATTGAGTTAAAATGAAAAATATCGACTGAAGCATGTCGTGCAGGCGTCTCATTGCGACAAAAAAATTAGCAAAATATCCATAGTCTACACATAGTAATTAATAAGTCTATAAGAGATCTCATTTCTAGAGGTTCGTCTCTTTTGCGTTGCGTCTCTTGCACATTAATTTACTGTCCGCAGGCAACCACAGGCAGTACATAGCTAGAAAGGTCCAGAAGGCCATAAAACGTAGCATAATACAAATCAATTATGAGTATGCACAGATAAACTCCATTAATTTATCAAGTTCAAACATTACGCATGCTTCCCCGATTCCTCTACGGCCCTGAGCAGCACGACTAGTTGAAAAGGTATATAGTTAAAAACATCAGCTTCTTCTCAACAACATGAAAGATGGCGCAGCGAGGGCGCCACAAGTGCAGCTTCTCGTTCAGCCAACATCCTCCATGTGTTCGATCTCATTTTTGTCGTCCCATTCATCATTTTTCAGAGCCATTCTTTGCACTGGACCTAGTGGCGGCTCTCTGACGACGTTCTTGCGTCTCAGGATAGTTTCTTGGAAATCTGGCCACAGACACCTGAATTGGTACGCCACCCTTGTCTTGAGCGGCACATCGAACACCTCGTCCAGCTCCTCCAGAGTGTATTGTTTGGTCTCAGGAATGAAGAAGTAGACCAGGAACCAGCCGGCGACGTTCCAGAAGGAGTAGAACCCGAAACCACCCTGCGGTTTCATGCTGGCCAGCATGTTTGGCCAGGTGACACTCAGAATGAAGTTGAAGCCCCAGAGGACGATAGTGAAGATGGAGGAGTTCAGCGACCGGGAGGCCAGGTTTGCAGACTCCGCGGCGACCAGGAACGGCACGGGTCCGCAGCTGAAACTGTAGACGGCGCTGAACAGGTAGATACCGAGGGCGACGACGCCGATACGCGCAGTTCTGCCGTGGATCCAGAACGAGAAGCCCGCCAGCAACAGGAACGCGGCCAGGAAGGGGAACGCCCGCAGCAGCAGGTACCGCCTGCCGAACCGGTCGATGAGGAAGAAGGCCGGGATGCAGAAGAGGAAGTTTATCAGGCCGAAGCCGAACGAGGCGAGCAGCGCGGAGATCTCGGAGAAGCCCGAGTTCAGGAAGATACTGGAACTGTAGTACGCGATGACGTTGATGCCGCAGAACTGCTGCATGAACGCGCAGATGGAGGAGGCGATCAGCCCGTTGCGGTTGCGGCGGACTCTGACCATGTCGAGCAGCCGGGTCCAGTAGGGCTGCTCGAGCGACTGCTCCTCGACCAGCAGGACGTGGTCGTAGAACATGTCGCGGCACGCGATGATGCGGTGCGGCCTGATCTTGGTGATGCTGGCGTACGCCTCGGTGTAGCGGCCCTTGCCCATGAGCCAACGCGGCGACTCCGGGCAGAAGGGGATCTGGCACATGACGCAGATGGCGGGCAGCATGGCGCTGCCGAGCATCAGCCTCCAGTTGAGCCCGCCGCCGATGCCTCTGGCGGGCACGCGGTAGAAGAACAGCGAGAAGAGGTAGCCCCACATGATGCCGAAGGCGGTCCAGAACTGCCAGTTGATGACTGTGCGGCCGCGGATCTCCTTACTGGCGCACTCAGCGAGATAGACGTTTGTGGTGGCGGAGTTGGGCCCGATCCCGAGCCCCAGCATGATACGCATGCCGAGCAGGTAGTGCCAGCCGCGGGTGCCCGTGGGGCAGAAGCCCTGCAGCAGACAGCTGATGGCGCAGATGCAGCAGGAGAGGAAAATGACGTAGCGGCGGCCAAGCTTGTTGTTGAGCCAGTCCGTCGTCCAGCAGGAGAAGCCGGCGCAGCACAGGTATGGCGCGCCGTTGACGAGACCCTCGATCCAGCCGTCGCGCTTGGACCCGGAGCCGAGCCCGAGCACCTTGGGGTAGAACAGCATGGCGCCGTTGATGACGGTCTCGTCCATGCCGAGCACGGCGGCGGCCATGGACGACGCGCAGATGATGGCGATTAGCTGGCGGGTCACGGACGACCAGGGGTTGGTGACCTCGTTGTGGAGGGCGACGCGCTCGTCCTCGGTCAGGAAGTTCATCCGGTCGTAGGCGAGCGGCGTGCGCGCCAGCGCCGCCGCGCGCCCGAAGATGTCGGTGTCGTTGGGCAGGTTGTGCTTCTGGGCGAAGTGGCGGCCCATCTGCATCACCTCCTCGACGCTGTACTGGCCGAGGACGTTCTCCGAGGGGCCGAAGTCCATGGCATCGTCGCTGTAGTTGTCCGTGGGGACGAAAAGGCCGGCGGATTTCTTCTCTTCCTGCGAGTTTGCAGAGTCCGACCTGCCCGAGTACGCGGTATCCTTTACCAAGTCCTTCGAGTCTTGTGACATGTTTGCGTAAGCGGATATGGCACTTGGTGGGGTGTAGTGGTTGAAAGCGTAGAACTCCGAAACCTGGAAAGAGAGAAGCGCTGCCACAAAGACGCCAGACCGGGAGGAACATGGCGGACTGCCGCGTCTATATATACGGCGGCGGCGGCGAGCGGCCGGCCCCACACCAGGGTCTGTTTGGCGCGGTAGCGGCAACCCCCACCGCCCGAGCTGGATCACCGGAAGCGCAATGCCTTGCCAAGATAGAGTGACGTTTCCGTATTTGGGAGCTCCATTGAGCTAGAGGTTCCGCCGCGGCGGCCGCGGCGGCCGGCGGAGGAGGGGGATCTGGCTTCACAGCACGCCACTCAGCCAAGAAATGTCCCCCATCCCGGGGGAGCCTGCGCAATTGCCTCGACGGTCCTCTGTGCTTTTGGGACCTGGAGGAAGGGAGGCATGTGGGGAAGAGAGGCTATTGTTGGACGGAGCAATCGTGAACCGCGGCGGGGGATGCTGCAGCTGCACCCGCTACGGGGGTCCTGCTGCGGGCCCCGTTGCGGTACCAATGCGGTGCATACGACGGGTCTGCAGCGCACTGAGCCAGCGCGCTGGACCAGCGGGAGGTTGGACCCGTTGGCGGTGAGCTACGCCGCACAGAGGGAATGGTCTTTTGTGTCACGACCATTTTTTCTGATGCTTCTCGGATGACGTAACCCGCAGCCCAAACAAAGGCCGTGGGGGGGGGGGTCTGGGAAAAGCAAAGCCCGGAAACGGGAAACGGAAGTGCAAAATTAGTCTGGGGTAATGGAGTTCCTGGAGAGCGGATCCGCGCAACTCCGCGCAGGCAAGACCCTAGCGGATGTCCCAAACGGGCGGCGCAGCCGTTGGGAGCGCGCTACCGTATCGGGCAGGTCCGTGCTGGCGGTGGACAACCGGAGCCCGCCGAGGGCGCGGGCGCGGCGGCGCGGCGGCGGCGAGGCGGCGGCGAAGTGACGCGTGGGCAAGCTGATCCGAAACGGTAACGAGGCGGCACGACAGTGATACCGAGGATATGTCCGGTGCGTCCGGGACGCCTCGGAATGGGCTGCGCAGGCACGCCCATGGCAACCGTGGCAGCCGCGCGGGGCACGCAGGCAGCCCGGTGGCAACTCTAAAACGCAGGTGCAGGCGTCGGTGGTGTGGCCAATGTTTGACGCGTCGCCCCAAGAGAGCGAGCCGAGACGACTCCGCAGTGCCTGGGACGGCGTGCCCTGCCCGTGCGTCTGCGGCTGTTTCGCGGCGCTGCCAGCGGCCAAAACAACGACGCAGCGCACGGAGGGCAGCCCGCCCGGCACGTCCCGACGGGTGCTGGCGCATTCGGCCCGAAAGAGAAGCGGCCCGCGTCGAGGCGGTGGCAAGCCGCCGCCCACAGTTCTCCCGCTCTGCCGCGGAATGGCGGCGCCGGATCGGGCACGAGAGAAGTGCGGAAGTGCTGCGGACGGTGGCGGGGCGCAGTGCTGGACTTGGTGGGCACCGCGCCGTAGAAACGGAGATCCGGGCGAATGGGGCGGGCAGGCGCGCGTGGTTGGGCGCGCGTGTTTGGGCCCGTCTGGGCAGACGGGCCTGGCAGTTTACCCGGCGCCGCGGAGCATCTGCATCTTGCTTGAGCAGTGCCAGCGCCAGCCGGGTCCTGGCGGCTGCGCGCTCACCCTACCGTCACATGCCGGCTGACGGCATTGTAGATGTTACATGCCTGAAACCACCACGTGGCCTACGCTTGCTAGTTATCAGTGTTCTGAAAGGTTGAGGCACCTTGCAACCAGTTCAACAGAAGATATAAAAGGAGGTCTTTATATCAGTAAAGCCTACATCGTCATGCTAGATATTCTGTACTACTTTTTAGTAGAAGAACCAGCTATTTATTTTGCAGAAGCTTCACTTTATTTTATCATAACCCAGAAGCTGGGCCGATTATCTACAAAAAACGTTCTTTGTTTGCCGGACAGTTGTAAACAAACAGATCGTATATTAGACCGTAATTGCATCATGAGTAACCCCGATTCACGGTTTTCAGATATTGAGTTTCGCCTTAGGAATTAAGAAGTGTACAGAGAATGGTCTTAGTTCGTACTACATGATGATTTTAAAACATTAACGGAGCACATAGATCAAATCGCCCGGCAAGTAAGTACTATAATGACTGTCGTAACAGAGACACATAACAACCCAGAAATAAGAGGAGAATCGATGATAGCCTCAAGGGTGAACATAGAGTTACCACCTCGAACGGAAGAAAAAATAGGAAAACACGATCAGAGCCTATGTTGAGTATCCTATTACTAGTGCTAACAGCATTCACGACCGCAGAAAGTGTAAGAAACTCGGATTCGTACGTGTTTAAAGAGTTACCGGCGAACTTCACCGCTCAACAGACGTGCTGGGCAATACTACATACTTACAGAGCATATGACAACGGGTTTAACGGTACTCACCTTCTAACCGATCAATTCGGGCTACGAGGCCAAGTAATTATCAGAGTGCACGATACTCTGACAGGCGCGCCTGACGTACCGGTCAAATATAACGATATAAGATGGTCTGATTTACACACAGAAGAAGTATATGACGAGACCAAGGACTATTGCACGATGGCATTTGGCACGATCATTCGGCATATGTACGACGGAGACGGGAATCTGCGCTTGAGAGGCAAGCGTACATACCGGTACCGAGGTTTGACGGGAAATAGTATTGAAGTTCAGGAGAGGTAATGAAAGCGCACTCAGTAAGAGGGATAACGACCCTGAATATGAGTGTATAATCGACCGGTGCCAGTTCGTCTCAGACTGTGTCATTGATCATGGGCAATACTGTGCTGACTGCACTCGCGACTCAGCTGAAAATAACGAGTACTACTGCGAATGGCTCTACTCGATAAACGTCAACGGCTTAGCCTTCATGTGTTATCTGCAGTTAGGCAAGCGGCGATGTGTATTTAGAACTGAGATATGTCAACATGCCTTTAATAACGCAGACATAAATGAGTCGAATCGAAATATCAAGATTTTTTTTTAGTGTAGTTGTTACATGATTGCAACCATCACGTGGCCTACGCTTGCTAGTTATCAGTGTTCTGAAACATTGAGGCACCTTGCAACCAGTTCAATAGAAGATATAAAAGGAGGTCTTTATATCAGTAAAGCCTACATCGTCAGGCTAGATATTCTGTACTACTTTTTAGTAGAAGAACCAGCTATTTATTTTATCATAACCCAGAAGCTGGGCCGATTATCCACAAAAAACGTTCTTTGTTTACCGGACAGTTGTAAACAAACAGATCGTATATTAGACCGTAATCGCATCATGAGTAACCCCGATTCAAGGTCCTCAGATATTGAGTTTCGCCTTAGGAATTAAGAAGTGTACAGAGAATGGTCTTAATTCGTGGCAACTGTTCTGAAGAATTCAATGGTGTTAACCAGCAACTCTGGCCTAGCGCCTTGGTAACATGATATGGTTCATCGCAAGTAGGTTATTGTTTGGATTTCTTTGCTCTTATCTTTAGCAAAATGATATCCAGAAGATTTGGGAAGGAATAGATCCAAAGATGGCATTCGAATTACAAACGTTGCAGGAAAACTTGGTAACAAAACCTTGACATTACAAGTTCCCTATTCCGCAAACGCACACCATCCAATTTAACCAACTGACTGCCCATAGTATTGATCCTATTGTCAAGCAATACCCGGCATTATTTTCAACTACTGTAAGACCCCCCAAAGAGCGTTCCTTCAAATATGATATACAGCTCGCACGAAGCACGGATTCTGCATAAGCCATACCCAATGCCCTTGCATCAAATTCAAGCGCTACGTGAATACATGCACGAATTATTATCGGCCAAAGTTATAGAACCTGCAGACGGAGATACCTGGTTATCACCAATGTTTCCAATCTCGGCAGCATCTAAAACGCGGTTTGTCATTGACTTCAGAGTCGTAAATAAAGTCGTAAAAAGGAATCCACAAATCATTATACCGGCAGCGATGTTGTGATCTAACATCACCGGATTTTCCTTTTATACAGTCTTGGATCTGAAACATCCATTTCATCAAATTGGTGTGACAGCACGTACATCTCAGATTCTTGGTTTTACTACTCCAATCGGGAATTACCGTTTCCGAACACCCCCATTTGGACTCGTGT
>JANIWU010000143.1:0-19070 GCA_030705145.1 Hagleromyces aurorensis | reverse complement strand
TTAACTGTTGTCATCTATGTATGGTTGTTTTTTTTTTTTTTGTTGGAACATCTCGTACACTTTTTAAGATTATTTGTTGTTTCTTATTTTTTTTTTTTTTTTATTTTTAAAAAAAATCGCTCCCGATTTTTTTTTTATTTTTAACATCAAATATAAAAAAATAATTTTTTTTTTTTTTGTTTGGGGGGGTGGGGGTTAGTGTCCATTATCTTGTCAGATGCCACTTTATTTACTAATAATCCTATTTGTTGCCTCTATTCGTTTCTCGTATTAGATGAATACTGTTCACTGTAGCATATTAGATATTCGGACTATACATCTACAGATGCCTCAGATATCTATAATTTTCTTTCATGTCTCACAGGGTTGTTCAGTTCACTTATTCAAGTTTGACTAAATGTCTATCCTGCTTAATTATTCAGGTATAAAGAGTATATTCATGCTTGGCATGAGTATTTTGGCAAATAGACAAAGAGTTAAAAAGGGACTTAGGGAAAAGGTAGTCATTTCGTTATGTATTATTCCCCAAATGCGTGAAAATCAGGATGTTTAGGTACACATATGTACTCTTTAGTATTTCACAAGATATATATTTTGAGCAATACGACTCCAATTGAAACGCCAACTTCATGCTGAACCCATATTATGGCGATACATAGTTGTTAATCCCATATGGAATGTACCAGTGAGACTTGCTGACATTCTATCGATTAGTAATATCAAGATCTTGGAACCTTGAATTTATTAAATGAGTTTGAGTACTTTTAAATAGGAGCCAATCACGCTATTAATATTTATTCCATAACTTAATAAATAGTGGTATAGATTTCATTGACCAACCAACGATGGGTCTGGCCTATCATCCACATCTGGGTCCTCGTCAGCCAGTGCCGGGCTCTGGTGCCGATATTTTTGAATATCACGCCAACTTCGATAGCTCAAGTACCCAAAGAAGAAGAAGCAGTTCAAATCTCCAGAACAATTTTTCCATTTGAAATCTTGTCTGCATATACAAGCCTCCTTGCTCCTCCATGGGTGCAAACAAGCAAAATATACCACTCCAAGAAAATAAATAATTTTAAGCTTCGGGATACGTCGATTATCGGAAGAGTTTATTCTATCCTCAGAAACCCTGTTTCTAAATCTAACTCGTCGTCACTGTCATCCTCTATTTCGGAGTCGTTCTTTTCGTCTAGTTCTTTGTGAATCGTCTGAGTCATAAGACTTAAAATGATCTACACGTTTAGGAATATTCTTACAAATTGATCTAATTACCAAACCTGACTGGCATCTAAATGGAATCTCCTGATAATTTGCCAAATCAAATCTTACTGATTCTTAAACTGACTTAGGTATTAATTAGTAAGATGTAAAGGAGAGGCAGGTTATATTGCCCTTGTCGTGGAATATGTAGATATTTGCCCTTATAGGTGCACGTGTTATACGCATGATCAGTTCATGTAGATTTTATCCGGTATTCGGGAAAATCTGCTAGCTTCAGCACTTGATGAAGTTAGCTACTTGATTAGTAAAATGATAGTTTGCTCTCCTTTTTAGAGGGGAAGTGTCTACCATCTACTCAGATGCCACTTTATATACTAATTATCCTGGTTGTTGTACCTATAGGCATACGTATAAAATGATCCACAATTTTTGCATCACGTGAGGTATTTGGCCTAAATATCTACATTTAATATTATAGGTATGAAGCCATTATAAACCAAGGCTCACCAACTTCACCACCTACATTAACAACAAACCATTACATTTTCAATGCTATCAAGAAGTGAGGAACTCGCCAGACAGGAAGCTAATCTAAAAAGAGAGTATACCACTCTCCTGCGAAAAATCTCCAGTCTTCACTATGTTCTGGAGCAGATTGAAATGAGCGATGCTGCTGAGCCAGCAACGATATCAGAAAAGGCAATAGAGCGCATTCCTGAGCTCAAATGGTACAATTCTCAAATACAACTGATCAAGAACTCAAAACAGATTGAAATTCCTTCCGAATTGCTTGAATCATACACCCTGTATAAGGAAACTCCACTTCTAAATCCTAAATAGTCATCTAATTTAGTTGCACTCCCGCTCCTCTATGGATAATATACTTAAATCTATACTATTAGGTATATGGAATGTTTATGCTGTCTTTTTATACTCCCGTTTCCGATCGTGACGAATTACGTTCTCCAGAGACCTCTTCGTGACGATGATGCCACACAGAAACTTACGAACATGCGGCTTGAACCTGAACGTGGTCATCATTTCCATGACCTTCAGAAACATAACCTCACTCTCAAAAAGCTTCGGCCCATACTTGTTGTTCATATCTGTGATCCGTTTGATTGCCTTGTTGGAGAGTATGTGGTTACCCAGTTCACTGACGGTCTCGAAGACCTGCTCCAAAAGGTTGATCTCATCCAGTGCTGTGGTACTCGATAGCAGCTGATCTTGTTTCTTCAAAAAATCCGACTTAAACAGCTCATCTCCAGAGTAGTTTGCACCTTCGTTTAGCGGATTATCAGCCTTGTCTTTCTCGGTTAAAAGTCGATCAAGATCTAGTTGGATGGGGTCGGCCTTGACGACTAGCTCACCTAGATTGAAGTCAAACTCGATGTACTCCTCCTTATACTCTTTCTTCATTTCCCAACGCCTTTCGTTGTAGGATAAGAACTTGTCCAGGTGGTTTGGAAGCGCAATTCCCACGGGAAAGCCTTGAACATTCAAACAGCAGTTCCAGCCCAGTTCATCCAAGATTTCACAACCTTCTTTAGTTCTGCTAATAAAACCGATGACAAAAAATGCCGTGAAGCGGACAGTTGTAACACTGGCTCTGTATGCAATCTTGATGATATCTTCAACTATGGCATAGTTATCAAGCAGCCCAATACCCAACTCGGTAGAACCTATATACCCACAACACCATAGTGCAGATTTCAGGTCAACCACATCATCTGGAGTCTCCTCCCTATCATCGTTGTCAAGATCCATGATATACTTCTTTACTACATTAATGAACTTGATTAAATCTCCACTTTGTGTGATCAGCGCTATCCCATCTTCAGTTTTGGCCAAACTGTCGTAAAAATGGTGCGGTAGGCGATCTCGCCTTTCAAACTGATAACTCCTCCTCGAGTTACCCACAATTGCAGCCAGACTCGAGCTTCTAAGACCTTGATTTTTATTAAAATAATCTTCCACCAATGTAACATATTCTTTGTTCTTAGTGCTTAGCCAGGCTTTGCGTTCTTCCTGAATAAAGTTTATTTCATTCAAAAGCTGAAAACCGTAAGTCGTACCCATCAATTCAAAGAGAATTGGAGACCTTATGAATACCATCTGGTTTAGCGAAGTCCGCAGTGACAAAATTGTCTCTTGTAAGCACTCTACGGATACAATAAACTCATAGAGTGCCTGATCTGCAATGGCCACAACGTTAGAGTTCAAGTCATATAATTGTCTCATTAACATCTGAATCATATATTGCTGTCCATTCACCAAACCTGATTGGGGAACCGCAGCATCACCCTTGGAAGCTCTTTTGCCCATCAATTGTTTGAGATTGTTACCCAGATGCTCTGTAGCCTTAATTCTTACCTTTTCGTTAGACATCGACAAAGCCCTACCCATAACAGTACAACAATGGAGTGAAAAATTTACATCTATCTCTGGAAGTAACAACAGTAGATACTTCAGCGCAATTGGTGAGTTCTTTTGAAACATTTTATACATCACTGTGTAAAAGTTCCATCTCCTCAACACCTTATCACCATTTGCTGTTTGAGTGAGGACACCAATGAATTTGAAGTAACCAGGAATGATCTTTGTCCGCAGCCCTCGCTCGTTAAATAAATTACCGCTAGTGTGACCCTCCATCGCTTTAAAGAGTAATGATGCAAGTTGTGGTATAATCTTAGTGTCATCCATGAGAATTTTCATCCCACTTGGGGTGGCCGTTAACATATGGAAGAACTGACAGCCTGCTTGAACAAACTTCTGAGAGAGTCTAGCGCCCTTGTTCACATTGGAAAACCGTAGTCTCAGAGGTCTAAAAAACACCAATAATCTTCTAATAAATTTTGTGGATTTGACCAGTTCATCCAAAAGTTTGGGATTCAACAGAGGCCCTTCCAATAATTCTTGGATCAAACTCCAGTTCCATTGCGTAAAATCCTTAGTTTGAAGAACCCGCGATTCGAAAACCATTCTGCGAAATTTGAAATCATCCATGTCTTTGATTAAGGTGCTTTCTCTGATATTCTGTGAGAAACTCTTGATGTTTTTTCCGTAATCAATGCCAGTCATGCCTAATGTGTTTCTACTCTTATTCATTGTGTATGTCATTTTCCCAAAATGAAACGTTTCATTATAATAATCAAAGTTCCAGTTGTGAATCACGTCATCAGTAAAAGTCAGATCAACCCCTAACAGATTCATTGCCAAATTCATATACTCTGTAAGTAAATAACGCGCCTTAGAAATGAGGATATGCCCAAACTTTTCCTCATCGCACCGAGAAATCAATGCAAGTAGGGACTCCAAAAAGTTGCAATGATAGAGTATGTGTATGATAAGTGCAACATGTTGATTAATTGACATGCACTGCTGGTAATATTGCGAAGGTACTGCTTTGAATGGAATATCAAGTTTTTGATTTCTCTTATTTAGCGACAGTGGTTTTATCCGGAGAACGTCTAGAAATATGTCTATCAGAAAATGTGCACATATGGGTACCTGGAAAAACGATAATAAATATCTCATTGGTTTCAAATTATCCATACAGAACAGCATGAAGCCGTTGTAACTCTTTAGAGCGCGAGCTATCAGCAGAGACGCATTATGCATTTTTTCGGTGCTTAGAGCATTCTTGCTGTTGGTGTCAGAAAATGCCGTCATCAGGACAGTGATGTGGAAGCTATCCAAGAAGTACTTCCTAGTTTTGTTGCACGACATTAGATTGAGAATGGTGTTAAGAATGATTGCCGCCACAGGAAATAACGTGTAGTCTTGTAGGAGACATTCCAAGACTCTGATACCTTGACACTCCCTAACTATACTAGGCGAAATGTAGCAGAGTTCTAACAGCGTCTCTAGTGCCATATGTCGCAAATTATCGTCAGTCCGTTCCACGCAACTAATGATAGCCTGTACTATGCCCTTTGACAGCTCACATTGCGAATCGATCAACGCTCGAATAAGTTTAAAAGCTTGCTCCCTCTCTATTTGAAAGTTATTGTCCCGTGCTAGAGTTATGATCAGGAAAGCATCCATCCGCATGGCCATCAGTAGCTCCATAAATTCTGGCCCATCTATCAGGTATCGGCAAACACGATAAGCAGCAGCGGATACAAGCTTGTCATCTCGAAGAATTAGATCTTGGATGGACATTAAAAACGAGTTCAGGACCAGATTTTCTCGTATTTGCTCGTGTTCTTTCAACAAGCGTACCAGTTCATTGGCCTTCTCTGTGACAAATTCGGTGAGTGTGTTTGTGTCTTGAAGCGCCTGCATGCACTCACTAACAAGCCACGTCGCTGTCTCAACGTTGGTCGTGGTCTCTCCGCGGGTCGAGTCTTTGGTGCTGATCAAGTCCTGCAGATGCTCGTCGATGTCCATCTGGTCGTTCTTGTCGCTCTCGCTATGTTCTTTCGGACTGACCGCCGCTCCCTTGGCGTTGTCATCCAGGGACATCTCTGGTGGCGACCCGACTAGTTCCCTCGAGGAGTTCTTAGAGATATCGTACGCTCCCATCTTATCAGGGTATTCTCGACACTTGCGGGTCTGCTCGAACTGGGACTTCAAAGTAGCGAGTTCCTGCTCCTTCTTCTTCAAGATCTTGTCGAGGTCTCTAATTTGTGAGTTGGCCTTTATTCGCATGGAATGTTTCTGTAAGTGGTCTGTGGAGTAGGTGCCTGTGTAGATGTCGCCTTCTGTTGCGTCTCTGATTTTCTCGGCTTCTTCCTTACGCCTTCGCAGATCAGCCAATTGCAGCTGCAGTTGGTCGATATCGTTCTTGAGATTAATCAACGCCTTGGTGACGTTCGTTCTGGGCCTGCGGGCCTGCAAAGGACTGCTGGGGGACGGTGGAGCGTCCAGGCGCTTTGTCGATATGAACGACGTCGAAAGCACCAGGTTCTGACGGTTCTTGTTCAAAGTTGTCCCGCCTT
The DNA here is from genome assembly GCA_030705145.1 of Hagleromyces aurorensis. NCBI lineage: Eukaryota > Fungi > Ascomycota > Saccharomycetes > Saccharomycetales > Saccharomycetaceae > Hagleromyces > Hagleromyces aurorensis. Next base: position 12,903 of record JANIWU010000143.1, on the reverse strand, counting down.
CCCCGATGGACGATATAGGCCCAATAGTGGGTGTCTCATTGCTGTATGTGTTGATTGTGTTGATTGTATTGGTTGTGTTGGTAGTGTTGGCCGTGTTGGTTGTGTTGGCTGTGTTTGTAGTGTTCGACCGCGACCGCAGCCGGTCGCCGAGGGGACTGCCGGCCAAGCTCGGCATACCTGTGAGCTTATATGAGCTAGTATTGTTACAACGGGCTCACAGTAGTGGAGGCCTGCGTCTTGATGCAGATAGGACTGTTTCGAAGCTGGTGCTCGCTGTGCGGGCTAAGAGCGATGTTCATTTATATTAAGGCTCTCCTGCGCATGCAACACGTGACTTATACGAATGAACAGCTCTAGAAGACTGAATATCTGGCGATAGGACAGCCTGGGACGGCCCAGCATGCCCTCGTAACTCTTTAATATTATTTATAATCCTATTTACACGACTGTTTTTGGGCTTACGGCGCAGTGCCGAGCTGCTTCTCGCCGATAGGCCCTTTATTTCTTGGCCAGGATTGCCTCGAGCTGTCCAATGACCTCAGCCGTCTCGCGGTCGACGGGTAGGTCTGCCACCTGCTCAGATATGGGCTCTGTACCCATCATCCTTCTTGCCTTCGCGCTGAACTCAAGCATTGTCGACACGTCCATCACCCAGCATGTGCCGAATACAAGCATCCCGAAACTGCCTACGGCGATGCCGGTGCCAATTGCCAGTGCGCTCGCTGCCTGAGATCGTACTGGCGCAGGTGGAACCTTGTGGTTCAGCTGGAACATGGTTGGCACGTCTGTAGTGCACGTTAGTATACCGATCCGATACCCTTTCTCTGGACAGAATACATACATTTCTGAGCTTTGATTGCCCTGGCACCCACACGACAGGCCAGCAATGTAATTGCTGTGGCACCAAAGAACCTCAGCATCTGCGTCTGCCGTCTCTTTTTGTACTCATCGGACAGCACAGACAGAGCCTGTTGGGTGCGCACAGGCGGCTCTTTCTCAGCAAATACAGCATCGTTTTCGACACGATTTCCAGTTTTTCCGTCCATATCGACCTATTTAAACCTGATAAAATGACTAGAAATCCTCTGTTCCTCTTCCTTAACCTGGTTCGCTCTGGTCTGCATCTCCATCTTTGGCTTTCGCTGCGCGCCATATAAGATCAATTAATTAAATTATATCGGAAACGCTGCATGCAGCTAAGAGAATTCCTAAAACACGCCAACCACAGGCCAAGAACCCACCAGAACAGACACACACAGGCCAAATATGCATCCACAACTTGAGGCCAAGAGATTTACCTGTACGTAGCCGTTTTTCCGAGCTTTTTACTAGCATTTGAGCGCACATACTAACCGTTTCTGCACCATGCAATGCAGCCTGCTACGAGCTGATCCAGGCCCTGGACAAGTGCCACCAAAGCGAGTACTATAAGCGCATGCTTGGGCTCTGCAACAACGAGAAGGAAGCTTTGTCAAAATGTTTACACGACTCCAGGCTTGAAGGAGAGCGCGCATTCATCCAGAGCCACAGGGAGAAGCGCACGAAGATCGAGGAGAAATGGAAGAAGATCGAAGCTGAAGAGTACGGGGAAGATGCCATTCTGAAGAAAATTCTGGAGAGACACCAGGACCAACTGGCCAAGGGCACCAAGGACTAATGGCAGTCGCCCGGAGCCTGTAAATAGCGGGCCGTCCCGCCATCTGTACATAACGCCGGACACTGGCTCCAGGAGGAGCTTGCCAGTGCCTGGGAGACGGCTACGGCCTACATATCTATTCTAATCAACGTGAGAAGCTGTTCATCATTATTTTATATGTAGAGAGGGTCGTATGGTACATATGCGAGGGAATCGCCGTCCAGGGCAACAGAGAGGGCGTCGGCCACGGCTCTCAGTCCTGTCTAGTCTTCAGGTATCGCTTCACCACCTGGTCCTTCTTTATTATATAGACTACGGCACCCCAGCCTGAGAGAGCGTCACGGTCTGCTGCGTTCAGCAGGGCCTGGCTGATCGTCTCGAAAAGGTCCTCGGCCTCCAGGTTGGGCTCGTAGAGCGACTCGCACATACCGAACAACTGGTCTGAGGCCGTGCCGCTGACAATGAAATCCTTGGCCTCGTCAATACAGCCAATAAGGTCGAATCCCGCAATGAAGGGCTTGCCCGACTTGGAATTGATGCCCGCCACGACAGGGCCCACGAAGTAGGGTCCAAACCGGTGCTGGTACAGCGTGCTCGATACCAGCTGTGTAAACGTCTCGGGCTCGATGCTGCGGTCCTCCCTCAGCTTGTAAAGGTTGGTCTTGTAACGGAAGGTCTCGCTCAAGGTTGTCACGTCCGTGGCCAGGCCCGTCACACCTAGGAAGACGTGGCCGTAGTTGAAGATCTTTTCAAAGTTGTTCGCCACGCCAAGCGACTGGCTACCCAGACGTAAATCACTGGCTATTGCCACACAGTCTTTTCCTGCCATGGCGACCACGATACCACCGTTAATTGAGCTTGGATCGGACATTTTGTAGGTTTGTGTGTTTTAGTTCCTTGGAAAAGACCCTTGTTAGTTGCAACGAAGAGAAATCTGTTTTCTATCCTGAAAGCTTAGACCGCTATAATAAGATAGACTGGTAATGCGATTGGCTACTCTGCGGTTCTGACGGTCTCTTAGCTCTGCGTCTGTGCTCCTTCTCTGCATGCCTCTCTTACTTGGTTTGCCACCTTTAGATGCGCATTAACTACCTTTATATTATACTTATACGTACAAAATGATCATTATATATAAGGCGCCCTAAGTTATAGTTGCTAATGCCTTCTGGCACAGGATGCCAATCTAATTAGTGGTCCGCAAAGGCTATGCATACTGTTACACTATGGCCAATCTTCTCTCTTAGCTCTGGGCAGTTGTCAGGGCGTCAAGATAGGTCTTGCTCTTTTCATAGAGCTGGTTAAGATACAGATACTTCTTGTTCCAGTTGTTCATGGCCGATTCAAACTGAGGAGAATTGCTCCAGACCTTGACCATGTCCTCCTTGACCCTATTGTGGACGTCTGTCCAGACCCCCAGCTGGTCGGTGAAGAACTGTAGCTGTTCCAGTCTCTCGCTGAGGGAAGTTTCATCAGAAACGATATCTGTCTCTTCGTAGATGAGGCCGATCGACAGCAGTGGTTTCCAGGCAGCGAGGTGTACCCTGCTCACTGGACTCTTTGTGAGGTCTGCATTGTTCAAGATCGAGTCGCCCCAGCCGTACTCCTCGTTCGAGACCATCTCAAACTGAGTGGATGGAACCGGCGTCAGCCGTGCAGCCCAGAAGTTGGAAGCGTCGACAAACTTGTGGGCTTCCTCAACTGTGGAGGTCCGAAACTCCAGGACTGTCTGATCATTATTAGCATCGCTGGGAATTTTGATGGTAAAATTGCCGTTCGCAGATTTCTTGTCAGCGGTATTTTTACCTGAAGTACTGCTGACAGAGCTCACAACTATCTTGTCCTGCACCACTTCAGCAAGACTGTCAAAAAGGTTGTAGACAAAGTACTGGTTGCTGGCCTTTTTCAGCTGCTCCACGCTCTCGACACCGCTTAGATTGGATGCAGGCACCTTCAACCTGAAGATGTATATCCTGCCCTCAAAAATTCGTACCCTGGCCCTGTTCCATACCGTTGAGTCATCCAAGAAGGCCATTGATGGCGTGCTCTCTTCTATGAGTGTCCTACTTCTTGGCTTCTTGAGCCACTTCATCAGTGACTTGGAGCCAAACTTGTGTGACAGCTTATGCTGGCGGCCTGAGCCACTAATGGTCGAATTCTGGTTTGTCGACTGTTCATCGTCAAAGGTGTCGTCGCTATTCGATTTCACTCTTTTCAATTGCATCTTCTCGTTGACTGAAATTACAGAGTCCATGCACCACACAGTACCGTTTCTGGAGACCATCTTTTCGTCAATAAGTTCCTTAGTGAAGAGGCGCGGCAGTGGTTGGTTGTGGTGAAACTTCCAGTTAGAGGTCGTGCGGGTCTCTTTACTTGTCATAGCGGATGCGCTCGTGGTGACCGTAGAGGAAGAGTATATCGAAGCATTTGTAGATGGTGTCCTCTCCAGACCGCTGCCGAGCTGGCCTCTCAATGAAAACCGCGAGGTCTTTCTGTTGAGCGGTGTTTGAGCCCTTGGGGGCTGCACCTGAGGTGCCGATTTGGTCTTTTGCAACAATGGGAGTTGTTTTGCCCTTACAAAATTGTAGCAGTCCTGCAGTTCCTTGGTAATGCTTTCTCTGTTTGCCTCCACGTCGTAGTGCGAGACCTTGGCCTCGCGTTCCAGCGCGTAGAAGGTGTTTTCGACAAACGCATCCATGGTGAAATGCTCTTTGTTGCCCATATTTTCCTCATTATACAGGTCGGAGTTCAGGATCAGGATCGAGAACAAAATGATGTGACACAGCCTGTAGTGGCTGTCCCAATGTGTTTTGGAATGTGTCAAGCACCATTGCTTGCTCAGCTCCTCGAGGACACGGTCGATGTTCTGAGCCTCTGCAACAAAGTAAAGGTTTTCCACAAGCTTGTACAGCGACCTGACAAGAGAGTCTGGTAGTGGGTACAGCAGCTGGACAAAGCTGCGCAAAATCAAAACGTGTTCCTTTGATCCCAAAAAGTTAGCCCACTGGGAAAACTCAATGTCCTCATATGTCTTGTTGTAGATTTTCAACGCAATATCCTTTGCATGCTTCTCTTCTTCCCTCTCTGGCGACAATGCAGGCTGGCTCTCAGAGCTCGCGAGCAAAGACTTCGTGATCATCGTTTCTGCGTTCACGTCATCGTCTTCGTCGATAATAAACTCATGAATGTTCGTCATCTTGGGCGATTCCGTCAGCGGGAGAGCAATGGGTACTGGCTTGACTAGTTCATCGTCCAGAGAAACGATGTTTCTGTTTGCCATGCCCATCATTTTTGTGCTAACCGGGGCTGGAGACAGTGTCGCGACTTTATACCAGGAGAGCTGTTGCACGTGAACGACTTGGTGGCGCTGTCCTCACTACGTTTCAGGACTGTAATGGGAGATCTGAGTTCTGCTTAAATGTTTTATGGGAGTACGTTGAACTTCGCGTGTTCTTTAATGTGCTGGCTCCAAAATGGTGTTGTTCATCTGCAATTTGGATTTCAATTTTCGAGCATCATGCGTAGCGTCTAAAATACGTCTACACTAACAAATGGAGCAGGAGCATCAGTATTTGGTCTTTACGACTCACGCAAAACTGACTTTTTCCTCTTTCGAAAAATTGACAGCAGTGGAAACCGGTAGCACTGCAACGGAGGGTTTGTGAGGTACTTTCATATTCGCCATTCTTGCCTGGGCCTGCCCTGGAACCGTTGAGTGTGCCAGCTGCACCGAACGCATTGTAACCCAGAAAATATTACAGAAGCCCGGAGGGCATTGCGTGGCAGGCTTAGCCAAATTGGACCCAGATGTGCTGGAGCTGAAACGGACAAAGCGGACATAGGAAAACAGAGGGAAACGAGAGCCATGAAACGTCCATTGGACGAACCGTGTTACACGCGTTGGATCACAAATGGTAGTATGCAGGATAAAAGTTGAAGAACACCATGCAGGGAGGACAGAAGGCCTTGGCCATGAAAGCTGCATAGCTGCACAATAGTCTTCTTTACAATACCGCATCACGAGACAAAGACATTATTCTTATTATTGAGCCTCGCACCGCGTGCCAGGCACCCGACCATGTGGCTGTTGGGCCCGGGGTACTCTGCTGTCCCTGGTGTCATATTCAATTGTGAAACCATAGTTGGAACAAAAGTTTTTGGAACACCTAAAAATGCCCATTCCGAGAAACGGATTTCTTTACGACGTGGCATTTCTGAATCGGGTTCCTTTTGAGAAAGGCTCCTCTTGCGTCTTAGGAGCATAGCTTCGAGAAGGCAGCTGGGTAGCTCTCATCCCTTGATGTTGTAAAACCCCTTCTGCGCCGAGCTCCCTATTGGCAGCTGTCTGTGTAGCTGGTTGCTCTTCGTCACTGTTGGCTAGGAACAGTGGTAACAGGAGAGATCGCCACCTCTCTGAAATGGATAACGTACTTTGCGCACTAGCCCTCTAGCGTGAAAATACACAATAGCTGGCACTGAAAATAGCTGGTTACACCGTACTTTGAACGGACTGCCGTGTGCGACTTCTATCCCAGCGGACATTCACGTTCGTGTGGGAGGTGCACTACCTTGCATATTGCCAAGTAAAGGAGAGAAGAGGCCTCACACTATTGCCGGTCGCCTAGGACACACGTAACAGCAGTAGTTGTCAATTGTTCGGGATGAACACAACGCTTACCGATGCCGATCATCTGAGACATACAATGGGCAGCATTGCCAATCGCCCGAGGCGAATCCGGAACCACTCTGAAACGTCTTGAACAGCAGAAAGTTGCCATATTTAAACTCCAAATGACCTATTAGCGTAATTAGCAGTAAACATGGCCGAAGGAGATTGGATCCTCTATCTTTGATATTGCACTGGCTGGTTCTTGCAAAGACATCCTTATATAACGCCACTTCGCGAAGGAAACGCTATCAGCACTTAACACTCTTGAAGCATCATTTATTTTCACACATATGCCTGAAAATAGTTCGCTCACTCGCCAAATATTCTGAGCGTGCCTCGAAAGCGGCTACGCCGTACGTAGCCACAGCTGGCTGCAATTTAACCCTGGAAATCCCGATTTATTAGCGCAATCGCCCATAAGGCCAAAATTTTCCAACAGCAATTAGATTGCATTATTCAACTCCTCATTGCATTTGACTATCCGATAGACTGGTGCGTCTATGCTGTAGGCATCATCGGCTTTGTTCTTCCTGCGGAGCTCTGTTTACCTTCTTTTTCACGCGTCGCGTTATTTACATCGGAATTTGAAAAATCATATATAGGCATCAGGCATTACAAATCAGATCAACAGTGTCAAAAGCCAAAAAGTATACCGATCCGATGAGTGTTGAAACTACACCCGGTGAGCAAGTAGTACTGAGGGCTATACCAGACTCTCCAGGCGCAAATATCGACGTTTCTATGGCAGATCCTGCCACCGATAACGGGGTAGAAGCTGAGGATGAGGACATTGCCCTTGTATCGTTTGTGCCGCTTGACAAACTCCAGGTAAACGGCATAACCTCTTCTGATTTGAAAAAGCTAAGAGAGCACGGTCTGCACACCGTCGAAGCAGTTGCATATGCACCAAGAAAGGCCCTTCTGGAGATCAAAGGTATTTCAGAGGCGAAGGCAGACAAGCTGCTGGGAGAGGCTGCCCGTCTGGTGCCCATGGGCTTCGTCACAGCTGCAGATTTCCATTTGCGCAGGTCTGAGATGATCTGTCTGACCACGGGGTCCAAAAACCTGGATACGCTGCTAGGGGGTGGCGTCGAGACAGGCTCCATCACCGAGCTTTTCGGCGAGTTCAGAACAGGGAAGTCGCAGCTGTGCCACACACTTGCCGTAACATGCCAGATACCGCTAGATGTTGGTGGCGGAGAGGGCAAATGTCTCTATATTGACACGGAGGGTACTTTCAGACCGGTGCGGCTGGTCTCGATCGCGCAGCGCTTTGGCCTAGACCCCGACGATGCTCTCAATAATGTTGCCTACGCCAGAGCGTACAATGCTGACCACCAAATAAGGCTGCTGGACGCCGCAGCCCAGATGATGAGCGAGTCGCGTTTCTCATTGATTGTCGTGGATTCCGTGATGGCATTGTACAGAACAGATTTCTCGGGTCGTGGAGAGCTGAGTGCCAGGCAGATGCACCTTGCGAAGTTCATGCGGGCGCTACAGCGGCTTGCCGACCAGTTTGGCGTCGCCGTCGTCGTGACTAACCAGGTCGTCGCACAGGTTGACGGTGGGATGATGTTCAACCCGGACCCTAAGAAGCCCATCGGGGGCAACATCATGGCACACTCCTCGACAACGCGGCTCGGCTTCAGGAAGGGCAAAGGCTGTCAGAGAATCTGCAAGGTTGTCGACTCGCCGTGCCTTCCAGAGGCGGAATGCGTGTTCGCAATTTACGAGGATGGTATCGGCGACCCCAGGGAAGAGGACGAGTAGGTCATTAGACGTGATACTGTAGGTGCTCATCCAACAAGACCAAGTCTGGAGCGAAATTCTACATTGTGCATCATTCATGATAAACGTCGCTGCGGACGTGGCGCACGCCCGTATGGAGGGCAAAATCGCTGGGAAAAGGTTTAAAAACTTAGCACACAGGATCTCCACAACCCATATTTCTACATATTTAAGTCATTTGTAATTTTAGTGCGATGTCAGTCCTGTAACGGCCTTATTTGCGTTCCGCGTCACGTCATTATACATTATAGTGCCTTTTACGCGCACGATGTTGATCTTTTATACCTAGTACAAAGTTAATATTAGAACAAACGTTAGGCGACTATAAAAATACTTGAAACACAATAAAGACGTCAAAAATAAGTCACAGATTTAGTCTCTAACACCTACAATACATTCTCATTAACTGATATCTTTAAATCGGCAAAATTGAACCTAACTGAAGCACCACAGCCTACATTTGCATAATTGCGGCCTCGATTTCTTTCCTTCCAGAGGAAACACAATAAAAGCTGACTGAAAAATAGGCCAGATTTCATTCTGAAATGTCACAAGGCCTTAGAACTTCTAGCCCATCCAGTATACCCAATGGCGACAACATTCATCCATACAAGAGGCACCTCCTGGGACTGCAAAATGTGTCACAAACCTCTGTAACAACTTCAGATTCGCAGCAAACTCACAGTAGTCTACAACAGCCTAGGAAAACAGGCCTAACATCGAAACAGAACGAGATACACACCAGTGCAGCATATATGAACAATCTATCCAGCGAAAGAACGCCCGCGCTGAGAGACGGAACTGTGGGGAACAGAACTGTGGGGAACAACTCTGGCATTTCTTTAACCATGAACGAGCAGGAGACCAACAAAGACTTCAATGAGTGGATCCAAAACTTGAAAAAACCGGTGTCGATTGCGAACGACTACGACAGTGGGAGCAACAGCTCGCAGAACAATCTGCACCAGCGGTCTGTCACCTCCTTTGCTTCAGCGAACGACTTCGAACGTGAAAGCTCGGTCCAGTCGGGTACATCGGTACAGACGTCAGGAAAGCACACACACCAACACAAGTCGTCGAGGCCCAAGTCTGTGGATCTTTCTCATATGTATCTACTGAATGGCAGCCACGACGCACAGCTGACATCCACAAACGAGTCTGCCGCAGACCTGTCGCATCAGTTTGCAACGCAGTATCTGGGCGATAATAGCTCCTTATCGCTAATTCCCAGGCTCAAGACGATCGAGATGTACAGGGAAAATGTGAAGAAATCGAAGGACGCCACTTTGCTCTTTGAGTATGCCCAGTACATGCTGCAGACGGCCCTGACAATCACAGGATCCGACGAGTTGATACCAGAGGAGTCCCAGACCGACAAGAAAGATATCTCCTACAACGACCTGCGCAATAAGTATCTGAAAGACGCACAGCATTATTTGAAGAAACTGAGTGTTAAAGGCTACGCCGACGCCCAATACCTGCTGGGAGACGGATACGCTTCAGGCGCCTTTGGAAAAATCGACAACAGGGAAGCGTTCACATTATTTCAAGCAGCCGCTAAACACGGGCATGTCGAAAGCGCATACAGAACCGCCCATTGTTTTGAAGAGGGTCTTGGAACCACCAGAGATTCTAGAAAGGCGCTGGACTTTTTGAAGTTTGCGGCGAGTAGGAACCACCCTTCTGCGATGTACAAGTTAGGACTGTATGCGTATCATGGACGTATGGGGTTGTCGTCCGACGTCAACACCAAACAGAACGGGATCAAGTGGCTATCGCGTGCCGCGGCACGAGCCAACGAGTTGACGTGTGCAGCCCCCTATGAGCTGGCAAAAATTTACCAGGACGGGTTTGAGGACATCATTATTCCGGACGAGAAGTACGCGCTAGAACTGTACATTCAGGCGGCATCACTAGGGCATGTGAAGTCAGCGACGATCTTGGGCCAGATATACGAATTTGGCAACGAAGTGGTCCCACAAAACACCAGTCTGTCAATCAACTACTACACACAGGCTGCTATGAAAGGCGATCCCACAGCGATGATGGGACTGTGCGCATGGTATCTTATCGGGGCAGAGCCTATCATCGAGAAGGACGAGTCCGAGGCCTTCCAATGGGTTTTACGGGCAGCCAACGCTGGACTACCAAAGGCCCAGTTTACGCTTGGGTACTTTTACGAGAAAGGTAAGGGCTGCACGCCGGACCAAGATCTTGCATGGAAGTGGTATACCAAATCAGCCAAAAATATGGATCCCCGCGCGCTAAACAAGATGAAGTCCCAGGAGAACACTGAAGCACCAGTAAAAGGGAAGGCTAGCCACCGGCATGGGAAGTCCCTGAGTGTGTCGACGCTGAACCTGTTTGCCAACACTGAGAATACAAAGAAAGGACACACGCCCAATACCTCCGTGAACACCGCGAACTCCAACCCCGCATACTCCAATCGCTCGCTACACAGCAAGGGGAATAGCACCACAAACACGGCGGCCCTGGGGAAGGGCACCAGTGCTCACAACCAGCAAACCGCATACCCAACACCTACAAAGAGCATAGACGCGGCAATGGCTCTACAACCCAAGACAGACAGTTCGCCATCGAAGAAGACAAAGAGCTCCCGGAAGTTCTGGAAGAAGAACAAAAACAAAGAGGAGGCCAAGCCCAGCGATGATTCTGATGACGAGAAAACCTGTACCATCATGTAGCAGATCGAAACACCAAACCCGATTTTCTGCGCCCTTTGCACGTATGTGCTGCATTGTCGATTTCTCGGCTAAATTTGGACGGCACACACCCACTAAACGGACCAATTACCACACGCCAAGGCTGAAAATACTCAGAAGGACAGTGCTGGTCTTGAAATGCACTCGTTACACGCTTTTCTGCCTTCAGCACGGCCTGACTTCTTTGCATGTGATGTTCAGCGTTGTGGCTTCCTAATTGGTACACTCCGATCGCCTGGGGTTCCCGCATATATAAAGGAACGCCTTTATCGGTAAGGCATATAGAAAAACTAAATACGCAACATCAGTAGAACGTCCAAAGAATCGCATATATATTCCGTTCAGAAAATATCGTTGATAAGATTGACGCCCAGCACCGCACGACAACACCAGAATGCTTTCCCGTAGCTCGATTCTGTTCAAGAGAAGCGTTGTAAGACAACCGCAACCATTGCTTACCGGACGCCGGTTCCTGAGCTTCAAGGCCGAGAACCAGCCAAACCTGAGGATCAACAGCACCGCGCCAGACTTCCAGGCGGACACCACGGTCGGGAAGATCAGTTTTCACGACTTTTTGGGCGACTCCTGGGGTGTGCTCTTTTCCCACCCGGCGGACTTCACGCCCGTGTGCACCACGGAGCTGGGGGCCTTTGCCAAGCTCAAGCCAGAGTTCGACAAGCGAAACGTCAAGCTGATCGGGCTGTCCGCTGAGGGCGTCGAGTCGCACAAGAAGTGGATCAAGGATATCGAGGACGTGTCGAAACTGGACCAGTTCACGTTTCCCATCATCGCGGATGAGTCGAAGGAGGTCGCGTTCCTGTACAACATGGTCGATGAGGAGGGCTTCAAGAACATAAACAATGGGCCCATTGCGACGGTCCGGTCCGTGTTCATTATCGACCCGGCCAAGAAGATCCGGCTGCTCATCAGCTACCCCGCGTCGGTGGGCAGAAACTCCAGCGAGGTGCTCAGAGTCATTGACGCCCTGCAGACCGGTGACGCCAAGGGTGTCGTGACGCCAATAGACTGGACCGCGGGCCAGGACGTCATCATTCCACCCAGCATCTCCGATGCGGATGCGGCCAAGAAGTTTGGCGAGTTCAAGACGGTCAAGCCATACTTGCGGTTCACCAAGGCCTAGACAGCCAAACCGTGCTTGCGGTTCGCCAAGGCCTAGACGGTCAAATCGCACTTGCGGTTCACCAAGGTCTAGACGGTCCCCGGAGAAGCGCGAAGTTCTAGCTACGTACGTACATATGCTAATGGTATTTATATATTCCAGACTTTGCAGATCGGGCAGGCGGACGGCGAGCAGGGCCCAAGCAGAAGCACCTTGTGAGGGTTCTAGAAAGGGCCCCTCAGCCGAGCATACCCAATTTATCGAGCAGCACCAAAGACAGCGCTACAGGAAACGCTGCGGGTAGGGTTCAACAGGGCCCTTCGCTAGTATCTTACCAGCGAAACAGACAGCTGAACAGCAAGCCAGATATCGCGCTGAACAGCCCGTCGAACAGTCCGCTGTAGCGGTTTTGGTACGTCTCCACAGCGCCTGGCTGCCACGCCTGACTGCCCTACTCAAAGCAATGCTCGCCCATACACAAAGAACAACTGTAGCTACAGGCCTTGCGGAAACGCCAGTTTTAGTAGATATGCGGCACCATGCACACGATAACAGAAATTGCAGGCACAGAGTTTGCAGCACGGTCCTCTGCAAGCAAAGTCAAGGTGCCCCAGCTTGTAGGCGCTCAGTTTAAACGAACACCGGCTGGTAAATATTCGTACAGAGTGATACATAATAACTGTCTGCACCAGCCGTTAGAAACGGCACAGGCGGGGTCGCTGCGGCTCTGTACGACTTGCATGACCTATCCGGTCCATTACACGTTTGGCAACCCACGCTCAGCTCAGCTCAGCTCTCCCCCTCGTCCTCTCCTTGTGGGTATTCCTTCCACACAGAGCCAGTCATCATCATGGATGTAGATATTCAGCCCGAATATCTCACGTGATGGTTTGATCAAAGATCACACCATACGGTGCAGGCATAGACGCAACGTCGAGAATAATTACTATATAAACCAGTATCTGAATAG
>JANIWU010000142.1:0-19387 GCA_030705145.1 Hagleromyces aurorensis | reverse complement strand
CCAGCACCGGCGGAACAGCAACCACCACTGTGACCGGAACTGCCGGCGCAACGGTCGACGTGGTGGTCACGTTGTTGATCCCCGGCAACTACAGCAGTGCTACAGTGTACACGCAGATGAACGTGACTGCCCCGACCCCGATTGGCACTGGTGCCACGATCTTCACAGATGCCGCTGGCAACGAGGTCACAGACCGCGTCGTGACGGTGGCCACGCCCACGCCCACGCTCACCACTACTGTCACCTCAGCCTGGACAGGCCTCGGCACCAGCACCGGCGGAACAGCAACCACCACTGTGACCGGAACTGCCGGCGCAACGGTCGACGTGGTGGTCACGTTGTTGATCCCCGGCAACTACAGCAGTGCTACAGTGTACACGCAGATGAACGTGACTGCCCCGACCCCGATTGGCACTGGTGCCACCATATTCACGGGTCTCGATGGCAAGCCGACGACTGACCGCGTCGTCACTGTCGCTACTCCGACTCCAACGACTACAACCACCATCACGTCGGAGTGGACGGGACTGGGCACTAGCACGGTTAGGACAGCCACTACAGTAATTTCTGCTAGCAACGGCGCAACGGTAGATGTCATTGTCACTGTGTTGGTACCCGGCAACTTCAGTACCACCACTGTGTTCATCTCGAGCAACGTCACGGCATTCACTACAATTGCCACTGGAGCCACGACACTCAATGGTACCGACGGTAGGCAATCTACAGAATGGGTCGTGACAGTGGCCACACCAGCATCGGCAAGCAAATCGTCAGGAATCACGTTGTCAGGCAGCGGTACCCTGTCAGATAAGAACAACAGCACGGGTCTGCCGAGCGCAGCAACGTCTGGTTCCGAAACTGGCGTCCTCACAAACATCTCTAGCAGTGGTGGCACAGGTAATCTGACTTCTCGGACTGCAGACGTCTACACGACCCTCCACACGGTCGGGTCGCAGACGTACAGCGAAGTGGTGTCGCATTACACAACCACTAATGCTGCCGGAGAGCACACCGTAGTCGCAACGACAAGCACAATACCGAGAGGAAGCGCATCCACTTCGGAATTCTCTGGAAGTACTGATACAGTGCGTTCTTCCTTAATTGTGTCTTCAAATAATTCTGCAACTGCAACCTACTCGGTTTCTTTGTCCTCTGGCCCCTTTACCTCCAGTAATGGCAGGTTCGATACTGGATCGAGTAAAATTAGAAGTGCAAGTTCTATGCTCGAAGTATACACAACAACATACATCTCTGGATCGCTGACACATAGTGCAATCGTTTCTCATTATACGACAACTGCAGCAGATGGCGACACTACTATCGTCGCTACAACTAGTGTCATTGATTCAGAAAATAGGAGTGAAGACCCGACACAGACATTGAAATCACACGGATCATCAGGATTAGGAGTCAGCACGGCAGTAGATACAATTTCTTCTCGAGGTACTGTCCATAGCGTAACTTCCGTTTATCAGGAGTCGTCCAAGGATATACCACTCTCCAGTGATGAATCGCAATTAGGCCTCCCATCAGACTACACCACCATACGCACAGTTGTGAATACAGTAGTTGTCTCTCGTTGTTCAGACGTTGTTTCCGGTAAAACACTCACAGTCACATACAGTCACACAATAGGTGCTCGAGATGTGTAAATGGTTGTAGAGAATACATACTAAGTAAGAGAATTTTATGACAATTTTAGGTTCAATTGAGTGGTTGTGTATTGTTTTTTTGTCTCACACTTCACCGAATGGCAACTTTTTCATATGAATTACGTAGTTGCGTATATTGAAATATACTTCAGTACCGTAGGGTGTGCCAGTTTTGGCATCACGTATGGAGTAGATGACACGATAGACATTCAGTCAAAGTTCACCTGCCATTGCATTCGGACGTCAAGGATGCAGACCAATTTGGATAAGAAGTAGGAGCAGGTATGTGTCATTGAATATATGAATTTTTGTATTATTTGTTGTCAGAATTGCAGTCTGTCCTTCACAATTGATTGTCACGAGAGAAGCGGACGTAGTCATCGTCTAATGCAAGGCGAGATACATTGTCTTTACACAATTATGGACATAGATGAAATACGTAAATTAAATAGTATTGTAAAGTTGTAACAACCTTTTGGTCTAATTGACTCTAGAACATAATATTTGTAGTATTTAACGGCTTGAGAAGTGCTTTTGTTCTTGTTGTATTGACGATTTCTAGTACTGGATGAACCGCTCAGTATGTTGGATATCTTTCTGGTAGCAGGTAAATTTCAACACAGGTTTAGCGGAGGACCTTTCAAGGTAAAGCAAAATGAGAGTTTAGGTAAAATGTGATATAATAAGAGAAGATATTACTTTGATACAGGACGACAACCATTAAATAGTTGAACTAATTGCTCAGCTTAAATTTTTGGTATGAACCATTGCCTGCGTTTGGCGCGGATCTTTCAAGTTGCATTTATCTTGACCATTAGTTTTGACAATAACAAGCAATAGCAATATCTTATAAAACTATATCCCAAAATCTATCCCATAAGTTTTTTGGTTCCTCATTGTCCAACATTATTGCATCAATATCTACTCTATCAGTATCAATATCAATATCATCAATATCAATTAGTAGCCCACCCCTGAACCAGCATTGAAACCCAACCCAAATTGCAATGAACAAGAATACAGATATATACGCTGCAACGAAATCGCTTCCTGAGAAGCTGGGAGCAAATGCTGTGAAGCCCTGAATTATTATGATAACAATCATGAAGAAGGCTGAATAATATGCAAGCCACGGCATGAACATCGCTTTGAATGGCAAGTCTTCTCTAGATATCCCACGGCGTCTCAACGCCGACATGAATCTTATATGCGAGACCGAAATCAACAGCCATGAAAAACAACCCGATACACTAATAATATTCAGTGACCAGTCGAAAGCCTTCTGACCTCCAGCACTTGTCTCTAGATATCCCAATGCGCCAAAGGAGCCAGTGAACAAAACTGAAAGATAGGGTACGCCGCTCTTGGTAGTCCAGGAGAAATATGAAGGTGCTAACCTGTTTTTAGAAAGCCCATACATAATACGAGATGCGGAATACACGTTTGAGTTCCCTGCGGATATGATAGTGCTCAACACGACAGCATTAAAGACATGGGGTAGAACTTTGGTGCCAGAATTTTCGATAGCAATGATGAACGGAGAGGAGGATATATAAGAGTCAGTGGTGTGCAATTTGGGATCATTGTACGGCACAAGTAAACCAATAAAAAAGAGTGAGAGAATGTAAAAAAATAGAATACGGAATACTACCTTCTTGATAGCTCTGGGTACGGTTTTTCTAGGGTTAACGGCCTCACCAGCAGTGATGCCGATCAGCTCGGTCCCTTGAAACGAAAACGCCGCGTTCACCAGTGATGAGACCCAACCCAAGAATCTGGCAGTGCCTGTCTTCTTCGAAATGATGCCAGGACCCCATGCACCTGGGTTTTTCCAGTAACGAAAGCCTACTGGTCCGGTCACCCCGGCACCACATACCATGCAAAAGCAGTATATGATGAATCCCACAATGGCAATCAATTTGATAACTGCCACCCAGAACTCAATCTCCCCGTAGTATCTTACCGGAAAAAGATTCACAGCCACAAGCAAAAACCAAAATATTGCAACCCACACGGCTAGCGGGACAGCAAATGTCCAAAATTGAATGATCTGGCCTACCACCGATACTTCTAGGGCAAATGTGACGGCCCAGTTGAACCAGTACATGTATCCGTTTGCGGCTCCCAGTGCTGGCGACAAAAATCTTTGGGAGAATACCACAAATGCTGACGTCACTGGAATGAAGGTTGCCATCTCACCCAGCGACTGCACGACAGAAAATGTGACAGAACCCATAAAGAGATACGCGATAAGGGCTCCAACAGGACCTGCATTGGACAAAGGAGTCGACATGCCAATGAAGAGTCCAGTCCCAATGGTCCCACCCAGTGCTATCATTGCGATTTGCCTTTGATTCAGCGCCCTCTTTACTTCGGTCTTGTGTACTTGGCCTTTGTTAATGCTAATCCGCTCAGGCGAGTGAATGTTAGCAATAACATTGCTTCCAAACAGACTGGTCCTTTTTTGCGGCCGTTTGAGATCAAACAGTTTCTGGAATTTGAAACTGTCGAAACATTCACTGGTATCCGAATTCCTTCTATATATATTGTAGATATGCCAACTAAGTGAGGAAGTGTTGTCTTCCTCGTGTACAACACATTCGTCTATTTGGTGGTCTCCCTTATTCATCTCTTCTGTCCTTGTCAAAATTTATTAGCTTGTTAACTTTAATGAACTTCTTTGATTTGAAGGTAGTATACCTTGTTAAGGTTTTATATAGCTTGATCCATATTGATGGCGACTATGGACTCTGCTCATATTTCAGCTCATACAAAAAGCTAAAAATCACCGGTTGCCAGATACCCCACATTGATAACACAGAGGCGGTTCATATATGCGGGGAAAAGATTAGGTTTCATTGCAGATGCTCACAGATGCAATGTTCATCAACTATGTCAAGATCAGGCGGGCTGAGTGAGCTATTGTCTTCTCTCTTTGAAGCAATGCAATCATAACATGGAACGTGTACATGTGTCGCCAAATGCTGTTGCCTGTATGCACGGATCAGCGAAACCTCTTGGCGTACTTTTTTGTATCATTGCTTTTTATTTCGGAAAGATGCAACTCCGCAGACATAACATTTCAACCGGAAGCCGGAAACCGATCACCGTGTTTGTTCTTTCTTCTCAGTCTAACCTGCAGGTTGAAGACAGTCAGCTTTCCATTGGACCAATCGATGATCCTGACATAGGCTTTAATCCTTCTTTACGGATCGAGTGAATCGGTTGTGCAAATATTTAGCGTAAATTTCAGGCATCACAAAAACACATCCTATCCAATTACGGTACTCCACTTCATCTTTGGGAAATGTTATTCTATGGAATGTTCTGTTGATCAAATTAATAGGTAAATATTTTTGGGAAACATCTAAATATTTACTGACGTATTCAAAACATAAACAAACTTCAGCCACGATTTCACTTTATAAAAATGAGAAAAAAAGTAAACCCTCGCCTCAAGCATGTTTCTCCAAAGTATTTGTACGGCACAAACAACTCGGTGATATATAATGGCATCAAGTGATGTTGGACTGTTGAAATTCTTCTATTATATTTCAAATTGTCCTGAAAGGTTTAGAGAATGTATTAAAACATTATGTTGCGCTACAATTTACTTGTTTCGATTTTTGAACCAACCATTGGCCAATGTGCCGTCTTTAGGAGGAGCCTTAGAGATATCACCTATTCAAGTAATATTCGATATTTAACTTTGGTGATAGATCACCATATTGCTTGTCCCCTCTATTATTTATGAGAGGCCATTCTTTTAAGCTATTTTGCTTATCATCTTTTTATGTCCACAGACCCCAACTTAATTTAACATTCAAAAACGCAGGCACCGGTGTACTCCTTTACTGGTGAACAGTTATCACTGATCTCGCTATTACCGCTTTGGACTCTTGACTGAGACTCCAAGATATGACTTTTAATTTTAGACGTGGTTAGAAATGATAAGGACGCATAGCTACAACTTGAGTCTAATAAATATTACTGAAGTTAGTTTTGTCATCAGCTAATCCTAAGTGAAGGTGAAATGTTTGTATATTTGGAAGTTCCATTTACTTATATATTAACAAAATGTAATATAGATTAACCACAAATCTGTAACAGGCCCACCCAAATACCTACAGTGCCCGTCCATGTCGTTAACACCTATAGATGGTTGACCAGTATTCGGTAATGGGATGTTATTTATTGATAATAGCTATCTATCAAGTCAGGCCCATTTTATTACAATAAAAGCCTTACTGTATTATGTGAAGATGATTGATAGTGATCGAAAGTGGAAAAGTCTTCGTTTCTGTACTTGTCTAGACGCGTTAAGGAATGTACATATATCACATGTTAAGATTGTCTAGATATTTGTTTGTGGCAGATATATAGGTTCTATTACAGGTATTCTATAATAATGGGCTTTTATATTTTTGTAGTGTTATATTATATGTTTAAATTGGGATTAGACGTGATCTACTTCTGATACTATTATACTAAAATTAAGATTATACTATGTCTTTTTTTTTGAGTGGTGCTTAAGAATGAACTCGGGTAATACCTTAATTTGCCCTTTAATACTGGTGAATATTCTTTTCACACAATGTATCCGGTAGCATGTGATTGATGAGGTGTATTATCTACAATCGGGTGCGGATAACACATGCGGATGTTAGAGGAGATATCTACACACTGTGCTTGCTGGTGTGTTTTCCACAAGGAATTTCTTTTCAGCATACTACCGTTTTGGAATGTGGGCACAGAAAGGAAAATACGCCAAACTAATTTCAACTGTAACTCTATTAGGAAATCTCATGGGGTGCTACCCTGGCCAGAAAGTTTTCGTCTGATGATGTTGGAGATGTCCTTTAGACTTGGTAACCGTCACGTAAACACGGAGATTCTGTGGAGATACTCATTGTTGAATTCTTTATCTGCTTAACCAGATCACTTTAAGGTCCATCCTTAATGGTTTCAACCTAAAAGACTAATCGTGCTCTTGCTATCTGAGACCAGTTGAGGATTTCAAACACAAAGACTTCGCATGTAGAGAACCAACCAGTACTTTGAGTGTGCAAGTGTTCCAGGAAAATTATATATAAATAATGAGCATTCGACAACAAGGGCGTATGTCGTAAATGTTTCAGTCAGCAAATAATGTCTAATATTTATAGGTACATCATCAATAAGACTGTTCTCTTTTCAGCTGAAGCAATATCATTATAGATTGGAAAAAGATTCTCCAAGATACCCTAGATAAACAAACAAATCATTTTTACTATGAATTTCTTAGTGTCTTTAGTGCTCATCTGGATTTTAGCAAAAACTCTGGCATTTGCACCTGGTCAATGGACAGGGAATATTACTGAAGATGTACCGGCAGTACTTTACGCAGCCATTTCTGAATATAGTCACACAAACCTGACTGATTATTCATTACTTTTAGGCATGCATAATGCTCTCGATGCTGGCGATTACGTAACTGCCGCATATAGGGTTGTTGATATTGGAAATCATTTAGTTCCTACCAATAATGGAAGTGTGATTTCTCAGGTCAGTTCCGTGGTTACTCAGTTAGTACAAGAAGGTGAAGTTAGAAGAGTTGAATTGTTACTAAGCTACTTACAGCATAGCATAAATAGAGATCATGCATTAGAAGATGTGGTGTCAAATGCGCTTAGCAATCCCACAAAGAGAGGATACAATGTGAAGTGTTCTAATGATCATCTCGCAGCAGCCACTAGTTGCTTTGGACTTGTTGCAACTATGAGCAGATCTCAAGCTAGCGCCGGCACGAATGCTATCTGGCAAATTGGGAACTGTGTTGCGCAAGCTCTAGGTAGTGGGTATTTTTCCTATGCTCAATGGTTAGCGGAAGTCGCCCTTATTGTTAACGATTGTCAAAGAGGCTGTTATTGTGGTAACGATTGTACCAACTGTGTAAGTGGACGAATTGACGCTGATTCTAATAGACGTAAAGTTTGTGTTTCTGATCGGTCTTGGGGATGTTGAAATGGTATAGTCGTAAAGTAATTGTGTTTTAACAGCCTTTGAATTTATTGCTTTTCTCAATTTTAGAACACAACATCGTAATTTAGAGAAGTCTCGGTTTTGAGTATTGGGTTTGCAAAAGCAAACCTTGAATAAAAGTTCTACAATGTCTTTAAATACAGAATTTCCAAATACTTGGTTCCTTATCTCCACTAGTAGGTGATATGGTTTCTAGTCTGTAGATATTTACCCGTACCGGACACGTGGTGACTTTCCACCAGCTTGTCCGGATGCTTCACTACGAGACCGGAGGCTAGTAGGAAGGTTGTCTGCTTATTAAATGTGCTATAAAATGACGGGATTGCTAGGATCTCCTAGCATATTTTATGATACTTTATTATTACTATTTAAAAAACCCAAGTAGGTTTTCAAACTCTACGGAACATCACGGAAAATATATAAATTACTGAAAATGTTGTCTGGTCCAAAGTTGACTCTAACAGGTATTAAAAGAGGTAGTTCGGTGGCCAGCTAATCCTGGATAATGGTAAAATGTCCATGTTCCCAGAAGCTTCATCCAATTACCTCTAACAAAAAGAAAACAACTCTAAATCTTTCGCTACACTCTGTACAAACGTCCTGAGTAAATCTTGTTTTGGCGAACAGCACCGCGCGGTTGGTAAATGTACGGGTGTGCTATGAACTGCCGGCTAAATACGAAAAGCTTTGCTTGGCAATTTATCGTATGACAAAATCATATCAGATAAGTGGGGATGTCGTAACGTTACATTCAGCAAATATTTAGCTCTGAATATTTGTAAACAATGATCAGTTTATGTGAACCGGGTAAAAAAGCAACTAAATTGGGTAGGAAATGCCTATTACGAAGTCGGGGTACCGAAAGCCTAAAAGTAATGATGTCGTTACTCAAAAATCATGTGGTGGAGGGGATTATTTCCTAACTTAGCGAGTATTTCCCTAGACCGAATTATCTCAAGCACAGACTCGGAACAGAGTGGCTTTCTTGGCTGGTAGGCATAAGACAACAGTTTGTTATCTCTATTCTGGAGAATTGAGACAAGCCCATCCAATTGTTATGTTTACAGATGGTAAGTAACATGCAAGAAGAGTTAGCAATGCTATTATTTAGGTAAGCTTGCTGCTCATCAAAGAGACTAAAACACAATTACACATTATTGTCAAATATATCTTTTTTGGAAGTGTGATATAGATTGTAACAGAGACATTTGCCAAGAGAACATTGGCATATATTGCTAAACATCGGAGAATTACTATTAAGCAAAAGCCATTTCTGCATTGAAAAATCTCAGGTACTATAAGATCAATTCCATGAATACAAAAGGACAGGTTCATTCTGGAATTCGAGTAGTTTTTGTCACGCCAGGAATGTGGGCGAAAAATTCCTGGGTTATTTATCTTCTTCTGTAGTCTGGGAGTTCTCTTGATCTTGATCAGCCAGAATCAAGTTGGGAAAGAAGTTCGGTCATGGCAAACATTCCTAAGGTATAGGAGACAAAAGTAGTGTGCGTTTTGGACCCACTGATTACCGTTTTTTATCGTCCCATGATGCACAAACAGGTATTCAGAACACTCTTTAGTTAAAGTGGGGGCTCCTCTGACAGTGGAACGGCGTTTAGGCAAATTTAGATATTCATGCCCTAAAAGAAAGGCCTCCGGCATATCGAATATTTTACGCGGCTCTAGGAAAGTTATAAAGAGGGCCATAGCGAAAGCTCTTGTCAAGTCTTGGGCAAATTACAACCATTATATTCTGGACTGAAAGAGACCAGAAGATTATTACGATATTAAATTGATTATTTAGTTTACATATCTCATCTTCGTTCATAATCGTGCAAAGTCAGTTTGTCTTTCATTGCATTATTAGGCAATAATTTACACAAATTAGTCATGTGACCAATTTTCCCCTTCCAAAAACCAGAAGTACCTATTCTTTTTGAAAGTATAACCTGTGAGCGCCAAACAAAACTCTTGCCACTTGGTTGATCTATTTCAAACACCCAAAATTGGCTTGTAAAATTTTAATGATTGGACAGCAGATAAATACGCTGTGATTCTTCCTTCAATTTTTAGTTTCCCCTTTCGGAGTGATATTACCAGGTGAGGATGTTATTCCTCACGACATCTTCTTCCTGCAGATCATCGGCGTGGGGAATCGCGAAAATAATAAATACAAAATAAGAAAGTAGCGTAGGACAAAGACAATGACTAGTAGGTCGGTGATAAACGTGAACAAAACAGAATTTTACTATTTATTGTCTTTCGCATTTTCAATATGCTTAATTTAGTAATGGCGCTTTCCATAAACTCAGGCATCACAATAATTATATTTACTCTACATGCTGAAAGACGTGTGGTGGTACTGGAAATGGCAGCTCTGTGTAGTTTTAAAGGTAGTTTTAATTCTTGTTTGTGAAAAACATGCAAAAGCAATACACTTTTCAAAGAGCTTAGGTATAAAATTTGGAAACACAGGAGGTCTGCTCCCAGACTGAGTGAATACAGATTCTGAACAGGTTGCATTCCCAGCAATACGAACTTTAGGACTCCACTTTTAATGTATTTAACATCTTTGACATTGGTTTTCTGTCTCCTAAGATTAGTCACTGCAAGTGGTATTGCTACTCATGACACTGACCCAACATCAAGTTCGCCAGCATATCCAGACGTTGTTGACGGTTGCCTCCTCACTATAGATCGTCTGTCTCCCGGATTGACGGCAAATTTTTACCCCTACGACACCGGAGAACCCGTGATATGGTCGGAATTGAGTTACCTAGCAGGGGATTATACCGCTGATCATGTGATAGCTTCTGTAAAGGGAAAAGAGTCCATCTATTCTGCAGGCGGCGCTATGGTGACCGACGACGATCCTTGCCACGGTACCAATATAGATCCGAACAGCTACACACTGGAGTACACGGGGTTCTTTAGACCCATTAAGACAGGTTACCACAAATTCCAGGTCAGTGCCAGCAGAAGCTCTGCTGCCGTCCGAATAGGGATGGCGGCGTCAGACTGCTGCGGAACACCTTCACAGACAAACAATGTGGCAGTGGCTGCCATAGATGATACCAAACTTCAGAGTAGCAAAAGCCTGTATCTGGTAGAGGGATACTTCTACCCCTTGAAGATTGTTTACTGCAGACCGTTTTCCCATAGAGCACCATTTGCTTTCCAGTTTGTGGACCCGGATAATGTCGTCTTTGTAAAGGACTTTACCGGTTATTTGTTTTCGCATGAAAGCCAGAAAGATGATCTGCAGAGCTGCATGCTTATTGAGCCATCATTCTGAATAGCCAATGGACGGTGCATTTGCTAAAGCCACTTCTGGAAGATATAATCTGTAACGCCCAGTTTATGACAAGGAGTTACAAGGAAATTGGAAAGGACGCACTTTTTACTCTCTTTGCAGTATGGCGCATTATATTTTACCTACATATGTTAAGTTGAAACTCTATATGCAGTCCAGGTGATTCAAGTGAACTGCAATTAAATCACAGCGTCACGTCTAGCACAACTTGTGTATTTCCATCCTTCTAAAGAAGCAAACGTGGCGTAAGTTTTCCATTAGTCATTCGTGTTATAGGTCCGCTATTTATACAGATTTAAATAGAGCTCCCCTCAGTATGGAACTCTCTAACAGTACTTGTGACTGCTGCGGTCATAGGACTCCTGTAACAGCGGTAGCGACGAGGAGTTGCAGAAAAGGAACTCGCTGGAAAGAAGTCTCTCCAGCTTGATCTTGATGGAGTATCGATACAGAACTCCAAACATATAACGATGGAGATCCTTGCTGCTGCGAGGCTTCATTCCCTTCTCGGGAACGTCCGCTGGCTGCCCATCCACCTCCGGGAGATACTTTAATTTGAAGTAGGACGGTAGAGTGTCCCAGTTCAGTATCGCTTTGCAAAAGGAATCACAAATGTTTACCTTTTCGAGATCTTTTACGTATAGCATATAGTTGTACCATTCGTTCCTGCTGTCCAATCGAAGTGCAAGGGTCACAAACGTGACTGCCACGAAGGCAATATGGCGCTCATCTAACCCTCGGACCCAGTTGTCGTCAAACACAGCAATCTCACATAAAATCTGCGCGCCTACCCGAAGTTGGATTTGCTCTGATGTCACGATGGTCTGTTCAGAGATGATATTATCATTATCTTTATCTTTATTATTATTATGATTATCCGATTCTTTTGTGAAAAGCAGTGCCTCAATGTGCTCCGTATATGTGGGGTACCTGCAAATCGACCAGCGAAGCATCCTCAGCAGAAACAGTTCCATGTTTCGAAACTGTTGTCTGCAATACCACCCACCGGAGAGGTCCTGAAGGTCCCGCAGCGACAGTATTGTGCGTCTGGTCTCCCAGTACTTTGAGCTGATCCAGAGTGCGGTAAGTGTTATCAGTTTGTAATTGTGTTCCTGCACCAGGATCTTTGAAGCACATTGATCCAAGATTTTCAAGGCCATAAACAGAGTGTCTGTTGTCTGATTGAGGGCCTTCTGGTGGGACGTGAGAAACTGGCATACAACCTGTCTCAGGTGGAAGTTGATTTGAGATCTGTTAATTGTGCGAGATGGCTTCTTGTGTAGTGTGCCTCTCTCCGCCGTATCTTGTAGCCATACTGCACTAATGATATTCTGTGCAGACACGTCGAAAAGCGGCAAGTCGTGAGCGCTTGTCATTGCCATTATGTTATGCATAACTCTCTGCTGGTCTTTCTTGAAACGGCAGTGTGGTGTCTCTAAAGATACACAGTCGACCCGTGCTTTCTGAACTATCACTGAAATGCTAGGTGTGAGATACTGTTAAACAGAAGTGCTGGTTTCAATTGATTTATAAAGGGTCTCGGCGCTGATCCACCGGCAGGTCCTGTCTTGGCATCCGAAGACAAGGGCCAGTATTGCAGCGGGTTGGTTCTTCTCCGCAGTTGCAGAGACCAGAGCCATTGGTGTAAACATCCTTATACAGTGCCAATATTACTTCTTAGCATTTCATAGGGACAACAGTGGGCAGCCTTGTACACAATTTTATTTTCTTTTTTTACTGATGTTCCTTTGTTTGCCATTCCGTGAAAAAGTAAATTATCTCACCGCCCGCAATTCTTAGGCGGTGCGCTATATACGTGCATCCCACAGAAGTCATCAAACCCCGCCTACTAATTAGAGGGTATTTGCCTTTTCTGCACAATGGCTATATCATCTCTCAAACAGACCCAAAGAAGAAATAATTTCCTAACGTTACTGCTGCATTACTGCCAATCTGAATCTCTTACCTTCCATTCTTTCCGGCAACGTTTAGGTTTATCAAGGGAAAATTCCGACCTGCTATTCCACTTTGCCAGAAGTCTAGAACGCCGCGCCACTTGAGACGCAAATGACACAAACAAGAATTCTAAGTACAAAAACGGTATGTATCCCAAGGGGATTTCCGCAGGGTTCTTTACTAATAATGGCAAGAAAGTCTTCTTTGGGGACAACAAAGAAAGTTGCTAAGCGCACAGAAGTATTAGTGTTATGTCTGACTGAACGTTTGTCGTAACTAGGAAGTCGCCGGAATGAGAGCAACGACTTATAGGAGCAACCAAATATATCTGGGATCTATTAGTTATATATCGAGACATCATCTTGGCGGGGACTAAACACACTTCCATAGTCTTTCAAAAGTTTCCAGGCATAAAAGGTCGTTCTAGCTTTTGGAAGACTTGCAATACGCGCTCTGTATCATACGAATACAAAACACATCGACTATCTATCTCCTCCCAAGAAACAATGATACTACAATTAATATTATTGGCACTAACCAGTGCTCTTTTCTGCCGTGCCATAGGACAGCAACGTCCGGGAGCGTTGCAACTGGCATTCAACAGAGCTTATGGTAACTCACTTGCGGAGGCAACGACAGAAAAGAAGCCCACGTTGAACTTACACAAGAGGGCAGACGGGTCTGAAGAATTTGACCTGATCAATTTGTTAAACTTCTACACTCTTGACTTGGAACTAGGGACTCCACCACAAAAAGTCACTGTTATGCTGGACACCGGCTCGTCCGATCTATGGATTACAGGAGCAGATAATCCTTTTTGTCATAGGGATGCGGTAAATGAAGAAGATGATAAGTCCGAGGAGTGGGACTACTATGTGTATCCTGAAGATGTGGATAATACATTGTTGGAAGATGCTAACGGTAGGCCCTTCTGTTCAACCTGGGGCACGTTTAACCATACAATGTCTTCAACCTTCAGATGGAATCAAACGTACCTGAGGACCAGCTATGTAGACGGATCATTTGTGCACGGAAGATGGGGAATGGACACGGTCAAGATTCAAGGCACCAGTCTTCCCAACCTGACGTTCGCTGTAGGAGCTCTCTCCAACTCAGCCATATCCGTCCTTGGATTAGGATTTCCCATTCTAGAGAGCAACAATGATGACATTGAGGGATGGAACCTAGAAGACAAAAAACACCTTCCTCCATATCTAAATATATCAACCATTGAGCTGTATGATCCGGACACCGGTAGTTTTATATATCCCAACTTTCCGTACTACCTAAAGCAGCACGGTCTTATCCACAGGGCGGCGTACTCAGTATTCCTGGGCCCCAGAGATTCTATGTCCGGAGACATCATATTCGGAGGTGTTGACCACGAAAAGTACATTGGACCATTGTATACGGTCCCTATGGCACATTCCCTGGACGATCCATCCAGCTTGGTTGGGCTAAACATTGCTGTCACGGGCATACAAGTGTTGTCAAAAGGAGTGTCTGGTAATATCAGCACCGTGCCGGTACGAGCCTTACTCGACACTGGCACTACTTTATTTTATCTGCCTGTCTTGCTTGCTGAGAGGATAGCAGAACAGATTGGAGCAACATTCTCAGAGGAGGTTGGTTGTTACCTAATGCACTGTCCAGAAGACGGCGATAATACCAGTCTGCTTTTCGATATTTCCGGATTACAAATTAAAGTTCCGCTAAAAGACCTTCTCTTGGAGTCTCCAAATACTAAACAATGCGCACTCGGCATGGTGCCGCAGGATGGAGATATGATCTTTGGTGACGTCATACTTTCTTCGATGTATGTGGTTTTCGACCTAGAAGGAGGTGAAATTTCTCTTGCACAGGCAAGTTTTAGCTCGAATCGCACAAATGTAGAGGCTATTGGTAACTCAGTGCCGGGCGCCATCAAAGCACCAGGCTTCTCTTCTGCTTACACATTTCAAGACACCCATACACTATCTCAGGACGACCTTGATGAACCAACAACCAGTCGCGATGGCTCAAAAACTGCAACGTCCGAGAATGCTTTAGGCACCAGTTCTAATGTCAGTACCAAGACACTAACCGATTCCAAGATCTCGCGCACAACAAGAGAAGTTACAAGCTTGACAACAAGCAGACAGAATGCTGGGGAGTCCGTTACCTCTAATCTTCTTTTGCACTTTATAGCAGGGCTCGTGTCACTTTTGTGTATGTGATCGAATCTTACATCTCTTAGGGCGTTAGTGCTTTGTAGTAGTGTTTCCATGATATATAAGTTTTTATGAAAACAGTGCTGTTATATCTTTACTGTCTTATTCAACTTTCGCTCAAACGCAATGCTTACGTAGTCATATTCATCAAGGTCCGGTCAGGGGTTACTAAGAAGTTGTTCGAGTTCTGGTTGACTAATTTCCGGGTAATTGGATGCTTCACTATTCCATGTTCCATTCTGCCAATACTCCTTTTCGCATACTCTTGAGAGACAGATCTTTCCTGATTTCAAATGCAAAATGTATGAAAAGAATTTTTGTGACATATTTACCAAGGTTGGCAAAGAATGTACTCTCTCCTAGCTGCGGTGGTTACTGAGCACAGCACGACACAAGGATATATAAAAACAGGGCCTAAGTAAAAATCCATGTATTCTTACCATGCTCTACATGGATTTGATTGTTTCAAAAGAGAAATCATACGTATTTGGCAAAAACGCCGTATGTTCTAGGATTACTTTGAGACAAAACAGGCATATTTTTACAACTTCATGGAGATACATACAGGAAACAACTTCTATAATGCGAGTATCCTCCCATAGTCAGAGGTCACACTGTGTTTTTGTTCAAAGGGATTCCGTATACAAAAATATCATTTGGACAGCTGTGGTTACAGAGGTGTGAACGAGAAGTCTAGTTTAGCGCGGAATAATTCATGACATTTAAGCCTGTGTAGTTCATTTTTCCACACCTGAGGGGCGGCTTCCCAAAATAAGTAAAACGACGTATACATAATCCAGAAAAGTCATTCAGCAAAAGAAAGGAATGGCCACACTTCTTGGGACAGTTGATTAAAAGGGTCATGGGTTTCTCTTCAACCAGACTGGCGATATACACATCTGCTACTTATACCTCATTATTACGTATACTGGAAATTATTCCCAACACCCAGGCCCTGTAGTTTGTGACATTAGCTAAATTAATTATTTCTTTACTGTCCCACATTCCATACTTTGTACAAAACATAAAATAATAGCCTAGCACAAAATAAAATATTTAGTTCATTGCCGAGCATTGTGTAACCGATAAAGGCCTATGTCCTAACAAAGAGACAAGAAAAACCATCTAACTCATCAGAATCCTATACCTTTCCCTGATACTTCATACTTCTCGGCGACCAATGGTGCTACTGTACGTGACTGTCACTTCCTTACCTGAAACGGTACGGGAACAATAAGACATCACTACCTCATTTACAACGGTGCGAACGGTGGTGAAATCAGAAGGAAGACTTAGTCCTGATGTGTCTCCAGAAAGCGGTGTAGTTCTGGACGATCCAGGTGAAAAGGATGTCACATTATGGACACTACTATGAGACAACGTTGCACCCATGGAAGTAGAAGTGACCTCCACCATTGAGGATCCTTCTGGGTGAGAAGTAAGTGTTGGTGCTTTACTTTTGCTGTTGTAGCCTAGTATACTTGTTGTCGTAGCGATAGTAATCTCCCCGTCAGCGGCAGTAGTCGTATAGTAGGAAATCACTTCGCTGTAGGTTTGCGAACCACTAGTCTGAACCGTGGTATATACACTTGGCATGCTTAGAGAGGTTTTGGTACTATTCTTTGTGCTCATCGTATCCTCCCTGCTAATGGAACTCGAAGACATCGACATCGTATAACAGTCCAGCGGATCTGCTGGACCGTCCTCGAAAGAAAACAAATATCCGTCCAAACTTCCAGTTTCTTCGTTATTCAATAACGTGTAGAAACCAAAATCTCCAACTATCAGAGCTATTCCGCTTTCATCGTCTGCTACTTTCCATCGCGGATACACTATTTTGAGCGGGTAATATGAACCTGCTTGCATAAAAAAATCCATCTCCTTGACGTAGTCACCGCCACCACAACAATCGTGGCCATTATTTCCTATCCAAAAATCAACCGGCTCGGTGCGCATCATGGCAAATGCATATGTACCAGTGACGTTTGGTCGGAAGTACCCTGTGTATTCGACTGTGAAGTTGCTAATACCAATGCCAAGTTGGTCAAGCAACTTATCACTGGCTTGTGGATCCTTGCTATTGTAGTATACAGTTTCTATGCCAGAGACCGAAGCAATCTTTTCAGTTTTGTATCCTCCGGAAAAGAAAGCTGGGTTAAGGTATGTTGTATTATCACCAAGAGGATAGCGATAAAATGTTGCTCTCAACCCTGGGACTACCTTACCTTGAGGAACACAGGCAGATGCAGTAGCGATGCTTGTGGAACCTGTTGAGCTCAACCACCCGGTGGCTGCGCTACTGATCTCATTACTGCTCGATGGTCCCTGGGGTTCGGTGCCCGACAGAGTAGAGGCCGACGAACTGCTGGCCCGCGCGGGTGTGGCCACGGTCACAACCCATTCAGTCATACGGCTGCCGTCGGTGCCGCTGAATATGGTCACCCCCGTGCCGATCGCCGTGGGTGCTGAGACGCTACCAGAGACGTACACCGTGGTGGAACTAAAGTTACCCGGTGTGAGCACTGTGACAATGACATCCACCGTTGCGCCGTTCGAACCTGAGACTGTTGTAGTGGAGTTCCCGGCAGTGCTGATGGCGAGTCCCGTCCACTCCGACGTGATCGTGGATGTAGTCGTTGGTGTCGGAATGGCGACTGTCACGACGCGCTCCGTTGTTGTCTTACCATCTGTTCCTGTAAAAAATGTCTCGCCAGTACCAATAATGGTCGAGCCATACACACTCTCTATTGTTGTGAGAGTGGTGGTACTGTAAGGGACCAAAACCTCCACAACCACCTCGTCCGTGGGCAGACCGTCCGTCCCCGTGATAACGTTGGTGAAGTTACCTACTGTAGTGATGAAACTGCCTGTCCAGGGATCCGTCACTGTCGTTACAGTGGTAGCGTTGAGAGCGGGTTGTCTAACCGTACAATCACGAATATTTGAGAAAGACCATACATCAGGCGCTAATGCAATATAACCACCACTTACATCATCCGGACGTTCAAACGATACTTCAAAAGTTTCGTCATCCTTATCCGTTACAGCAACAACTATTCTCAATGGATAGTAAAAACCTGCCTCATAGTAGGGATTATTAGAACCAATGTTGGTGTGACCAGTGAACGCATAGACGGGCCCCCCCTCATCGTATTTCTGGCCTATTACAGTTGCAGAGAAGTATTGGCCCCTTAGAGTTTCGGATCCACAGCAGTTAATGCCAATATTTCCAACTTCAAGGATGCCCCCGGTTGCACCACCAACTATTAATATCAAGTCATAGTGGCCAGAGGTTGGAGGAGAGAAATAGCCAGTAAATTCCACCGTAAATGACTGAGGATCTGTGGGAATATTGATGTCTCCTCCATTCAAAAAGTAGGAATAGCTACTATCACTTCCTGGAACGTAGGATATATCGGACCCAAGCAATTTTGAAGACTCATACCCGCCGGACAGGTAAGAAATATCCTGCCAAAGATCAGGATATGCTGTTACATTGTACTCATAGAATTTGACTGTAAAGCCTGGGGTGGCTTGAGTCTCATTCCGACAACCCGGAACAACATTGCCTGCCGGAGAAGTTGTATGTGTGCCGAAGGGCACAACTTTGGTGACGACATACTCCGTGGTCGGCGATCCAGAGATGTTGAAGGTGGTCGTGCCTGTACCGACGGTTGTCGGAAGGGGTACTGGCCCCGTAACTGTTGTAACCACAGTGCTGTATTGTGGTGACGAACTGCTAGCCCGCACGGGTGTGGCCACGGTCACAACCCATTCAGTCATACGGCTGCCGTCGGTGCCGCTGAATATGGTCACCCCCGTGCCGATCGCCGTGGGTGCTGAGACGCTACCAGAGACGTACACCGTGGTGGAACTAAAGTTACCCGGTGTGAGCACTGTGACAATGACATCCACCGTTGCGCCGTTCGAACCTGAGACTGTTGTAGTGGAGTTCCCGGCAGTGCTGATGGCGAGTCCCGTCCACTCCGACGTGATCGTGGTTGTGGTCGTTGGAGTCGGAATGGCGACTGTCACGACGCGCTCCGTTGTTGGCTTACCATCCATGCCAGTGAATATCGAGGCCCCGGTGCCAATAGCAGTGGTTGCAGTCACGTTCATCTGCGTGAACAACGTCGACATACTGTAGTTACCCGGCGTGAGCAGCGTCACAACCACGTCCACCGTTGCGCCGGCAGTTCCGGTCACAGTGGTGGTTGCTGTTCCGCCGGTGCTGG